>CAEGAF010136449.1:0-45043 GCA_903067075.1 Micropoecilia bifurca | reverse complement strand
CAGCTGGAGATAGGCACCAGCAACCCTCCCGACCCCTCCAAGGGACAAGGGTGCAAAGAAAATGGATGGATGGATGGATATATTCAAGAGAGGCCTAATAGTTATTTGCAAATTTGTTTAATGTCGGGCAAATTCTTTTAGATTATAAAACAAATACCTTAATATTTTGGGGTTCAGATGGCGTCATTAATGAGCAACCTGAAAAGAAAAAGGGGAAAGGCAGGAAGACCAAGAGGACATGGCTCCATGTTTGATGCTCAGCAGCGCTGAAGACTGAAGCCTGCATATATGGAGCTCCTGCTCTACCACTGAGCCAGGAAATTAAAACTTTAGTCATCAATATCGCTACTTGTTATCTTTCCCTTCAGCCAATTTTTCAAGAACATTCAAGTATCACATTAACCCACATCTTTATGACAAATAAATAGTTTTTAGCTTGAATTGTGACTGTGCTTTGCAGATGACTGGACTAAGACAACTTGTCCAGTTTTTCTACTCAGGTGTTGTTACCGAGTGAGACTTTTCCATCCAATTTTGTGAGTGTTTGACAGAACTTGTCACCTCCTGTTAGCTTCAGCTGCACGATATCAGGTCAAGCAAGGATGTCAGAGAGGACGTTGCCCTGTCAGGTCTTATTTCACTCTACGCATTGGTAAAAGTAAGCATAGGGTGATAGGACAAAGATTAAATCTGATTTATATTTTTGTTTGTCTGCTGTTTAAAATATATGCTGAAATATTGATTACAAGTATTTCTACATTTCAATTTATTTTAATTCTCAGAATTTTTCTGAGATTAAATCTCATTATACGTGTTACATTGTAATTTTTTTTTATTTCTCAGTTTTTACAGCCCTCAAATTCTTTTCAATAGAGGGTATGTTTAGTGCAATTGGTTTTGTGTAACTTTGGGAACACAATTATCCAAATATAATAATAGACTTTGTCCGTTTCTTCCTCTTCAGCTGTTTTTCCCCACAGGGGATTTCTCATTAGCTGATCCCACATTTTTGTCAATCAGCAGCATTATTAAGAAATTGCATTCAAGAATTTGAGTAGGTTGTGCTAATTCGATACACTGGCATTTAACAGAGAAAACTTGCAAGATACTTGCTTTTATTACAATACATCAGGGTGAAAAAACATAATATTTATATGTAAACATAAAACAATAAAACAAAATGAACAGCACTAGAACACTGTGCTCAACTCTGGCACAATAAATAAAAGATCTGAGCAGATAAACAAATAAAAAATGTATTATCATTCAACTCTGGACATACAGTGCTTTGAAAAAGCATTCATACCACATGAACTTGTTTGCTTTTTTTCTTCAAACCACAAACTTTGTATTTTGTTTTAAGCTTGTGGTGGGCAAGTTGGAACAAAAATGAGAACAGATTTTTTGTACAAGAAACTAGGGGGAAAATAAATAAATAAAAATTGCTGTGCATATTCAGCCCCTCTCTGATACCCTGAAGTGCCAAAGTAAGCAGAGTCCCTCTGTGTGTAATTTAACCTGAGTATAAAAATGCCGTTTTCTGACCTCAGAGGTTTTCCAGAGGAGAATAAGCTGTTTGGTCTTCATGAACATGAAGACCAACAAACATAACAGACCAGTTCTTTAAAAAGCATTAGTTTATGAAACACCATCTTATTCTGAGGACATAACATGAAGCACCGTTATATTCCTCCAAAATGAAAGGAATAAGGCACAATATAATCCCTTCTCAATATTAAACTTCTTAAGTGGGCAAGGTGACCAGGCAAAAGACCAATGGTAACTATGGAGGGATTACAGCTCGGGTCAGAGAATTTGTTGACTGAACTCATATTAGTTGTACGCTCCACAAATTAGTTTTTATGGAAGAGGAGTACGTAAAAGCCAATCTTAAAATAAAACAATTGAAGCAGTGAAACTCTGTTTGCAATTGGATAAACAATGCAAGACAATCCTGGACAATCCTTTCAGCAGCATAACCCTGACATCCCAGGGTGCTACAGTGGAGTGGTTTGAATTAAAGCAGGTTGTGAATTGTCTGAGACCGAATGCTGATTGGAAATCTGCAGCAAAACTTAAAAACTGATGTTCATAGACACTCAAGCATTTTTCAAAGAAATAATTTTCCTGGCACTTTACCATTAAGCTCAACTGTTGTTGGTCCATAACCATTACAACGAAGGACTAAATGTAAAGAGATTGATGTGTGAATATGTGGGTTATTGTGAGTAAAAGTCATAAAGCTGTTTATTGTAAGCTGGTGGATAATTCCACAAAGGTTTGAAGACAAATCACCATCAAAACTACCAGATTTAAATTCTGTTTTAAGGCTTAGGTTGTGCTGCAAGTTTAAAACAACCAAATCATTGAAAAGGGGAATGGTTATAATTGGATGGAAATATATATATATTCAGAGCCAGTCTATTGAATTCCATTAGAATGTATGGTGACAAATAACCCAAGAGACAATTTTCCTCTGAAGAAATAGGTCACAGATTCAATTACAGTCACCGAAGCATGGACTCAATCTATCATGCCAAATTAAGTGCATTTTAGCAACCTACTTCTCTCTGAGAATTTTATAGACACATTCAGCCGAGTGAGAACGTTCCACTTAAAACAAAATTATTTCAGAAGATCATTTTCCCCCTCCTTCACTGAGTATGTTTAAATAGTTTAAAAGTTGTTTTTCCCCCCCTGGCATTTGTGGCTGAAGAGGGCTTCACTTTTCTCTAATACTGATTGAAGATCTTTAAAAAAATGCCCAGTGGTGATTATTTTGCCAAGTTACAATTCACTGTTTTATGTATTCAGTTTTTCTTTAGTTTCCTGGAAACTACACAAATTATTGTATGTAAAGTGTTATGCAAAACAGAACCCATTTCAATGGTTTTTGAAGGCATCCATCTCCTCTGAGCTGAGCATAAGATGAGCTGAGGTGGCTCACATCCATATGGCTGACAGCAAACAGGAATAAAATAAAATGCATCTTCTCAGGAGGTTCCAACCTTTCATAAATTGATTCATTTTTATGACTGAAAATTCCAAGGTCTTTGTGGCGTTTAAAATAAATTTTAAAAACCTGTTCTGTTTTTACATCATTTGCATACAATATCCTGTCATTTTGATCAAGCGAAAGTGCTCCCAGTTTAGTGCATTTCTTGAAACATTCCCAATATTTGCATAGAAGCAAAAGCATTTCTCAAAACATGTCTGAACAATCGGCAAAACACCATGGATTATCTGCAAATGCCAGTGTCTTTCTCTAATTCTATTTTTCATCTCTAAAATGTACCAATGAACATGTTGGTGCCTCAGAATGGCAAGTCCTTGTTTCGTTGTGTATGTAGAAGGCGGTCATATTGCTTAGTTGTGTTGTCGATATAGTAGTGCACTTTTGAGGGATGTTCTGTTGTAAACTATGGCTAAAGCTTTGATGACAAGTTTTCTAAATTGTATTTCTGAGAGATCAATGGCATGAGACTGGACAAGATTCAGATTTACGCCTTTACTGTAATTTGGTGACAGACTCAATGTGAGGCTTAATGTGATAAAGGAAAGATAGCACTGCACAAAAATGATGACAGCACAAAGAAAAAACAGAAACAAAAGTAGAAAGGGGAACATAAGATAATCTCCCGAAAACCTTCCAAGCTGTCCATCTACATGCTGGGAAAACATTTTTATTGGGATTAAGGAATGATTGGGATTAATGAACCTGTTTAAATTGATGAAACCAGGAACATGATAGATATACGTAGTTTTAGCCACAGGATCACTTTTTCTTTATTAGTGAAAGAAAGAAGCTGAATTAAAGACAATTGAAAGATATATTGAGTTAGGTCACAGATAATATGAAAGGGTTTTGAGAAAACTGTTGCTAAATCATTTCTGTTCCATAGTGAAATTTTAGTGGATTTCTATTTCCAGTTGAATTTGTTTGACTCGTCCCGAGTCTGTACTAGTTTGAAGCTGTGAGGCTCTAAAGACGCGTTTTGATGTAGAGCATTCTTTGAAACAAGTACGTGACCCAAGCACTTCCCAGTCCAAATCGAATGGATGAAAAGCTGCATAAAAGACTTCTGCATGCAGCTTCCCTGCAGAGAATCAGCTGAAATGACATTTGAAAATACTTTAAGGGAAAAGATAAAACGTTTTGTAAATGGGACTCTGATAAAGAAAAAAAGCCATTTCACAAAAGCATGCAGAGTCGGTTGACACAGAGAAAAGGTGATTTATCTACAAGTGGCACTCACCTCAAAACCAAAGCTTTTTAGTTTTTGCTGATTTTAAAATGAGGTAAATCTGCTCTTTTGTCAACATCTTATCGCTTCATAGGACAAGCCAAGTCTTTTTCTTTATGCATGTATTCAAAATAGTGGCTGGGATAGAGAGGTGAATAAGTAAAGACAGACTACAACCCCTTAAGTGACTCTCCATGTTTTCACCCAAGAAGCCTTTCGCATGTTTCATCTGATTGAAGCTGCCATTGTGTTCAAGTAGAAAACAACAGTGACAGAAATACTTTTGGAACTACATTTGGCACTTTTATTCTGTTCCAATTGATTTCAAACTTTACTATCCCGTGCTGGATATTCTCCTCTGAAGAAAGCTCCATAAAGAGGGCTTTTAATAATTCATGATGCCAGATTTAGATTTGTGCCTGACTGCTCAGAAAATGAAATTTCCTCACAATGTTTCTTTGCAGAAAGCTGTGCAAGGATCACCTTTTCTTTTCTTTTTTTAATCTGATGTAGAGTTCAACAACTTTTTTTGTAGAGAATGATTTATTGTTTATCACCTACCACTTTATAATAACACAGCGCTCACTGAAGGATGAATTATATCAAGAATATGATTTCCTCTATTATTACTATGACTTATTACAAAAGCCTGCTTATTCAAGAAATGGCACAGCAGTAGATGTTTAATAAAATGGGAATTTCTATGTAATCGAAGCTTCAAAGGAGCACAAAGACCACGCTCACTCTTCACATCATGTCAGCATGAACTGCTTTATGGCCACACAATACATCAGGAACGTTATCTTAGACATGCACCTTACACTCTTGCTTGCGAAAATGCCATTGCTTTGCAAAAAGCACTCTAAAGTCTACCATCACTTATCATTGAAGAGTCACCTTAATACTTTATGCTATTGTATTATGTGGACAAACTTGTTTGTACCGAGATGCATGCCTAATATGTTTGTTGTCCACTTTGTGCTGGATCATTAATCAGATGAAAGGGTTTGCTGTTACTGATATTCAATCTAGATGTTGCAAAAGTGCATCTTCCCCTTTGGCCTAGTTACATTTTAATGAAATGAACATGATCAAGAAATGGTTTGCAGTATCAGGTTCTAATGCAATGTAAATGGAGCAAAATAATCTGCAGTGAGTAATGTCTGTTTGTGTATGCATCATGCATTCAGTGTTTGGTTTTCCTTGCATGCAAAGTATTACCCAGGTAATTGATTTTGCAAGGTTCATTAGGCACAATTTGTATATCAGATGGGCTGGAAAAGAGAGTTGTTGATTAGTTAGATCTTGCGTTTGAAATTGCTTTTTTTCTTTTAAGAAGAAGAAAAAATGCATTCTTATCTCTGTTGCAAACCCTAATGGTGCCTACCTTTTTAGTCTTTTTGCTTTAATAAAGTAATGCTGGTGAATCTCAACAACTTGCTTTGTATTCAAGGACGCTTTGAAGCATTTCTTTTCTTTGTCCATAGGTTCATAAAAGGAGAGGGAATGCTTTGGTTTATCAAAGGTAAAAGGTTGTTTTGGCTTATAAGTAGAGAGACACACACAATTCACTGATGTGCAGGAGTGCATGCATTTAAGAGAGCAGCAGCATTTTAATCTCTTTTCAAGACCTGAGCAAAATAGCTGGCAAACGCTTGCCTTACATGCCCTACGGTGTTCCACTGTAATTTTACACACACATAAACACTGGCTAATGTTTTCAAACATTTCTTACTGTTCCCCAAAAAAGCTATAAAAATAAATACTTTATAGATAACTTAAATAAATGTGTTTATGTGTTTCAATAAGTCTCTGAGACTGAATGTCCCTTTTACAAGCAACAACCTTTAATCAGGTCTTAATTATACTTTTCTTTAGGCCCACATTTCTGTACTAAAATGTTTAATTACTCATCTGATTTAATATTCTCATTTTCCATATTTTTTCCAATATTGTCATGTTTTCATTCACTATAAGCTGAAAATCATCTATTCTCCCAGTTCCAGAACTCTAAGGAAAACTGTCACAAGTAATTGATACAGCATTCAATATGTTCGTTTCTAGTCCACAATTGCTTTGGACAATTTATTAGTGCTACAAGCTACACATATAATATTTTGTTGCATTTACTGTATTATTATTTTTTTTACATTTAACACATTTTAAGTCAGACATCCTCGTATGTGTGTGTTTGATTGTTTGTTTTTGTTCTTTTTTTCAATAGCATAGAAGAGAGCAAACCAACAAGCAACCTTCTTTGGCGCATTGATACTCCCACAGGAGCTAAGTTCATCTTTCGAAACCAGAGCCTCACAGAGTCACTTGTGACAATATGTTGTCATCCCGGATCAACTGTGGTTTTTGGTAAATTGACATATTTTAGATTAAATAAATTATTTTGTTGCCAGCAACTTTAGACAAAATGTTTCCCATTACTAGTCCAAATCTCAGAATGAATGTACACCCTATAAACATTAACCTCATTTGGTTGTAGTTCTAAACAGAACAAAATTCTGCTCCTGTGTTGAAATCATCATATCACATTTCAAGCGTTGTTGCCCACAGCGAACCTGATTATGACTGCTTGTGAAATATGCAGCTTGGCTTTATTTCCCTCTGAGCTATTTTTGTCTGATCCTCTTGGCCACTTAGCAGTGCAGGTTAATTGTCTCCTCGTTTCCGCCTGTGCATGTGATTCAACTTAAAAAGAGACGTGATTACAAATTCAAATGCTAATTTCCTCTGAGGCACAAGAGGTGAAAATGCAAAAAACACATGCTGATAGTGACTATTTATATGCAAGGTTATTAAAATGAGGATACAAATTAAGCAGACATCAATCTGGATTATGTGAACATGACAAACTGCTGGTGGGAGGGGCATCTATCTATTTAAATGCTGATGCTCATGTGAGAATGGGTATAAAATGATAGTATTATAACATGGTCATTAAAGCGTAGCACACTAACGTACTGTCTAAAAATAAGAGAAGCCCACCCTTGGATCCCTGGACAGTACCGATCCATTAGATGGGTCAGGAAGATGGTACAAAGCAAACTGCTCACATCTGGGGGCAATGGATTGAAAGTAATTGTCCATGTTTTGCATGCAACATGTGTATAAAATCATATTACCCCTGTGGCATTTTCATCTCACTGTCTGTTTGCTAATATAAGCTAACGATTGGAGAGCTGATTTCTGCACTGCCAGTGGCATGACACTAATTGGTGACATGCACAGTGGCAGCAGGGTGTGATTTGGTGTTAGTGGGTTCTGGGATGGTTGTTTAAATTGTTAGCAACTGTTACCTGCAAGGAAACACAGACTCTGTCATTTGTGTTATTTACTGATAAAACAGAACACAAATGGTTTGTCTGAAGGGGCAAAGATCCACTGACTTAAACTGCCAAATTGGAATCATAATTGGAAATATGACATTGTAGTAGTTCAGAAGTTAGACATGTGGGTTGTTTGTGCATTTATGTTAGATGGTGCACACTTGGCTCTCTGTGTCTTATTGGACCTGCAGCAAGGGACTGAAATACATACATGAAACAAAGAGGGAGGCACTGAAATGAAAATTTGGGCCAAAATTGACATCTGATTTTAATACTGCTGAACCGATATCGACAGGTATCATGCATTTCTCTACGGTTTCGACACCTTTGGAAAGAATCCAAAACAAATGGCTACAAGATAAAAATTGTTTTATGTCAATATCATCATGGTTTTATTTACCGGACCAATATCAATATGATAAAAAAAAGACTAATGCATTGAGAATTTAAAAACTTAGCTCCAGAACCAACTCAACTAACTTAATCTATCAGTCAGATCAGTCATGTAGACATATTCACTGTATACCAATTAGGAAAATTGGTAGATGGTGTCGATAACTATATTACGTTGAAATCGTTTGAAAACACCAACAAAATTAGGCCGATTATGCAGATTGTTTTAAAAAAAGAATTAAAAACATTAATGATTTGCCTGATTTGTCTTGTCCATACAACTGTCTTTCACTCTCTTTGTTTCATTTGGTTTCCCAGTTCCTCCTCCCGTTGCTGTATTGCATGCTGTCTCCTTACACTCACAAATACACACACACACACACAAACCCCACTGCACTCTCTTTGCAGGGAATGTAAAGGTCTTATGAACATATGAACATCATCTGGGGTCAAACTTAGGTCACAAACAATTTATCTTAGCAAGTCACAGTGAGGGGCCGTGTATGAAAGGCATCTTTACATTGGCAACAGATTGTAATTGATTAGCTGGTTTGTCTATTTAGAATGGGTTGCAATATTGCTCCAAAAAGAAAAGGATGTGATCAAATTGATGTGTATTTTCCTGAAAGGATATGATTATTTGCTTGGTGTGTTGTTTCTCAGCTGTAGTTGCCTTTATTTATTTTCCTGTTCTTGGTGGTTCTGATTTTTAATATATCAAATAACCCAGCTTACTGTTCTATTTAGGTACATGAATATTGCTTCTTTATTTACAGGATCTCTGTTTTGCTTGTGGCAGATAAGTGGAGCAAAATGTTTGCCTTGTGAAATAAAAGCCACATCAAATAGGTCTTGAATAGGATTCAGACATGTCTATTTTTGAATTAAAGAAATTCATTCTTTGGATGTCAGGCATCAGTTGTTTGTAGAGTATAAACTGTGATGTTAAATTGAGATGTTTGGTCACCCAGCCCCCATTCACTGGTTTTAGCAGCATGTATGGCCAAAGCTCATGCTACGTGCTTTTTTTCTTTTTTTTAAAATCAAGATCTCCTTCAGTTTTCAGAGAAATGTTTCATTTACACAATGCAAACGTAACCAGCATGACATCAGCTTTCTCTCTCTTTGCCTTTACTTGTTTTCTTGGTTGACAGACCTTATTGTTTATATCCTTCTGGTATCATTTTAGCTTGCATGCTTAGTCTGTCAGCCAATTCTTATCTTGGCTTGGACAAAAGCCAGTGGCAGATAGCAATAAAGAATACAATTGCATTAATTAAGTTCTGGTAACCTAATATGTTGAAATGCAATCCGGCAAAAATCAACCAAAGGCATCTCTAGAATGTATTTGAGGTCCCAACCATCGCATACCTTAAGAGCATTTGGTAAATCATCCTGATTTAAAAAGAACAGGCTTGTCGTGCTGTGGAGACATGGCGGGCAGCTTTAGACTGTTTGTAATAGCTTCTCATGTCTGCTCACAGTTCTAAATGTATTCCCATCTGTGAAATGCCAAACAAATTAAATCTAATGCAAGCCGATTGGATACAGTCATACTTCCCATTAGAAGCCAATGAGGTATTGCAAATATTTTATTGCCAAATTTAATAAAGCTGCAGTTCTCCATTTGGGTTTTGAGGAATATGTGTGTATGCCAGCTCCACATGGGCGACTGTGATGAAGATGTTTCACAAGCCCCCTGATCTACTTCCACAGCATCAGCTAGGTGTATACAAAAAACCATAATCCTGTAGTATGCAAGGATCTGAAGTGGCTGTTGGATTACAAATTCAATGTACAGATTAGCTCTGATGGTTATCAGTAGAAGCAAAAAAGCTTCACAAAGGTTGACCCACAGAGGAATGTTTTGGGGAAATCTGTGAGGTTTTACAAGTTTCTACTGCAAAGGCTAGTTTCCACCATGCCTAATTGATTTGCAGAAGTAATACATATTTAAGCGCAGAGGAGCTTTGCTAGATGCTTTTACAAATGACCTTAAAGCTACTGAATCATTTTGTTTTTGTGAGCTGCACTGTGTGTGTACCTCCTTTTGAACACTGGATAATAATGCGCACCAACACTGAATTGGTAATTAATCATTCCTGTATTTCTATCCAGCTCTTTCAAAAAGGGGATGGAGATTGAATTAGACAATGGCATCAGTACAGTGGCTGATAGCTCCAAATTGTCAAGTACACTAGTGCCATCTAGTGGACAATGTGCTGTAGGGTCTTGCAGAAACCACGGAAGACAAATGAGTTCAGTGTTTCATGGTTTGAGTGAATTCACCATAAAACTTGAATGTCTGTTATAGTTTTGGGGAAAATCCTGAGGCCAGAACAAAAGTAATGGTTTAAATAATTAGCAGATAATACATTTTATAAGCACTTTGGTAATGTGGCGTATGTGAAATAAATGGGAGTTAATTAGACCAATATATATGCAAGACAACATGGTTCTGTTTCTAAAATTGAACACCGTTGCAGAAACAGATGTCTCAAGTCTGCGAAAAAAGACAACAGCACCATCATGTGGTAGACAAATGAATAACACAAAAACAGAAGTAAGTTGAAAGATTTACAGCATGTAGTGACCAGCAAAACATGAAAAGTATCCTTACTACTTTTAAATTTCTAAACCTTTTGTCATGTTAAATTGACTAACCAAGACTGTACTGTTGTAGAGTGGAATTAAAAATTGTAGATTTTAATTCCACTGATTAGCCATCAGAGAATATGGAAATAAATTCAGGTGCATGAATTTCTTAGCTCCAGAAACATCCCTGTGTTACAATGGCCTATGCTTCAATTCAATGAATAATATCTGACAACCCTTGAAAACTGAGGTTATTATACAATATGCAGCCTGAGTGAGCTCAAACTAATTTACAAAGAATGGGCAAAATTTTCAGTATCTAGTTATGCAAAGTTAGAAGAGGCATGTCCGAAAAGAAAAGGTCCATCTCAAAGATTTATTCATTTGTTCCCATAATAATACGCTGATGAAGAACAAAGCTTGTTAGCTCATATTAAAATTTTATCTGCTTTCCTACTCAATTCAGTCAGCATGGAAGTCAAAATAAATTACATTCTGGGTTTGGGTATGGTTGCATAGATTTTTATTCACTTTTTTTTTTTTTTATCCAAGCAGTACATTTATATTTTTAGGCCCGAGCAGCGACAGCACTGTGAAGGCCTATTGTAATCATAGTAGTTTTTTCTTTTTTTCAAATGAATTGGCTTTTTGGAAGCTTTGGCATATTTGAAAACTGACTAAACTTGGCAGATGCATCAGGCCTGCATGAAATTTACACACAAGTCATCGCCATCTATATTTAATTATACAAAACATATGTATCTAAAAAATAAATAAAATAGATTTTGTAACTTTCAACATTAAATGTTCAGGTGTCACTAATTTTGATATAAGCATCAATTACTAGAAGACTTTTATGGGTCACAATGGCACAGATATCTGGCCAACAAAAAAAGTGGACAGAAAGTTTAGTGTTGTAGATGTACTTATTGCTAGAGTTGAACACAGAGGAGGACAGAAAAATGATGGTGAAAACCAACAACAGACTTCTTTCTGGCTAGCAACCAAAAATGTAACAATTCTTTCACAAGGATTTAAATCTTAAATCTACACCAAACAATAATTGTGTGTCGTTAACCTAGATTTTAGACAATAAAATGTTGAGAATAGTTGAAATTGCCTAAGATGGTTATTATAGCTACAGCAGCTACATATTTTTTTAATCTTTCCTAAGAGAAAAGGTAAAATTCAGCTTAATGTCTTGTGCTTCATTGTTCCTATAAGCTTTACTTTCAGTTCCAAAAGAACAGAGCAAATTCAATATCAAACAGCCTTAAGAAAGTGTAATGTTTTTTTTAGATTGCCAAATGTTTTATTTGCTATTCTCTTGTGTCCCAGCAAAACCAATTAGACAAAAAGACACGTGCTCTTTGTGCATGAGGTGTGTGAGGAAGAGAGTTTCATCTCAAAATACATCCTCCTACATTCATTCTACAAAAGAATGCACTTGAGAAAGTTCTACTTGTTTAAAACTGCTGTGGTTGCAAATGCTCTCCACACTCATATATTTTACCAAATGAAACATTGATGTACCCTCCAAAGCCTCCATCCTTCTTACTACATGTTTCACAGACAATAGCACTTTGCCAGCAATTTGTTTCAGCCAAGATGTATGGTGTGATAAATATTTAAAATCAAATTTGGCAAAAAGACATAGATGGATGTGGCACCCCAGGCTGTCATGGGAGCTGCACTTTGAAGTGCAGGGATGTCCCCACAGAAATCTCTCAATCCATACACACAAGCATCCATATGTGAACACGCGTATAAATGGAATGTGCATCACTGTAAGTAATATTTCTTTTTTTTTTGTCAAGATCACCATTGTGACAGACTAGTGACATGTTGTATGAATGTGAAATACAAGTCTATTACTATTAAAAATAATTTAGGAATGATTCGGTGTGTAGAAAGGTGGTACTGGTCATTTTTGTTTCACTTTGCTTTAATAGAACTTCTCTAAAAAAAGTAATATTGCATAAACATTGTATCAAAGAAAGCTTAGAAAGCTTATTTTCCCCTTACTGAATTAGACCATTATTTAAAAATGGTATTTTGTATATCTTCTGGTTGCTATTGTTTGACATTAAAAATTATGTCTCCAACGCTCATTGGGCAAAAGGTGGTGCATAATTAAGAACATAGCTGAGAAATCATTTTAGCAATAAATGCCTTTTCTGTTGGTCAGTCTTCTTCTGCATCTTGTAAAGGGGATGGGAGCTAATGGACATTTTTGTTGGGGAAAAAAAGTAAACCCTGTGTGAAAGACTATGAGGATAAGAATATGTGGAAAATCAGCTGTGACTCAGTGGCTTAGATAAAAACAACCAACTGGGTTAGACTGGATACGACTTCAGCAGTTAACTGGGGAGGTTGTGCATCTTTGCTCCCCATCCCTGGAATACTGATAATGAAGTTTAGGACACCCACCATAGATTATGCTATGTATCAAGTGATTTGATAAACACACTATGTCATTCATAACTGGGTCCTTTCGAAATACAATGAAAATCGCAAAAGTTATTAATTTATTAAAATCTGGGGAGAACCATCTTTGTAATTATTATAGACATGTTATCTCTGTTACTTTGTTTCATGTTATCCTAAGCATCAACATTCTCAAACGTGTAAGCGAACACATTGACGATGGAATCAAAACAATAAAAAGCAGCTGTTAACAGCTGTTGACAAGCACTTTAGTACTGTGGTAGATAAACCTCCATATTTTCTATACTGCTGAACCCACAATAGAAAGACAGAGACTCCATTCATATTTTAGGTACATTAGCCAATGTAAACATTAAGGTTGGTTAAAGTCAAACCAGTTAATAAAACTGGTCATCTTATCTCAACAACTCAGCCTTTGCAAAAACTTATCATGTTGTTGTACTCCTGGCTCTGTACCAGTGGAGATCCTCTGGGGAGACCATCTCAGTCTGGCCTTTGTAGGCTACAGAAGCCGCATCCATCTTGGTACTGGGAATGCGAGTTGTGCATTCATTGTATTTAGTCACACACCACTTTTCTTGTCCAATTTGATTTGTGTGTGTAATTAGATGATTAAATGAAAACAAAGGAAAACTCTTTCTTCTTCTGTCATGAGTTTTGATTTGTGAGTTCCAGAGAACTGTCATGAACCACAGCAAGTTTTCAATAGTTGCAAAGGTATGCCATCATCTTGTAGGAGTGACAGAACAGAAAGGGTTCAAAATTCCCACATCTTCTCCTCTAATCTTTGCTTCCTTTTGTAGTTGATTTTTTAAGACCCTTCATAGCAATTACAATTTATTGTTGAGTTCTGTCAGAAGATGAGGCAACATGGCAGCAATTCTCTATCAAACGGTAATTTATTCCTCCTAATTTTTGTTGTCAACACTATGGGAAATTCTAATGGTATGATCACCTTGAGTAAAAATAACACTAAGTGCAAAGCTTCTTTGTGCAGAAGCAACTTGTGATTGCCTCTCTTAAGCCTGCTTTATCATGTGAAACTGGTGGATTTCCAACAGAAACCATATTTGTTGCCTTTATTTGATAAATAAAGTCAAACATTATTTGTCTGTTGCCTTTATTGTTTGCAATGTTTCCTGTATCACAAACAGTATTGCGACACAGGATTAATAATGTAAAAATATGTTAATGTGTTGAGTGTGTAATGCGATGGAGCAACACTAAATGGAGAAGTGCATAAATGCACCTCTGCCAACAGCTAATGCAAAGTAAGTGATTTTTAGCCAACTATTGGCATTTTTCAGTTAATCAGTCATTTGTTCAATAAAGAGCAGTTGTCAAAATTCTCTTTCTTTCCATCCATCTGATTTTCATCATACAGAAGAGCTGGTGCCTATCTCAATCACTGGACAGGAGGCAGGTTAGATCCTCGGTATGCCGTCAGTCTATCTCGAGGCATAAACACAGTCGTAACATAAGGGTTCTTCTACTAATTAACCGCTATGTTTTGGACTGTGGGAGGAAACATTCAAAGTCAATGCAGTATCATTCCAGTACGGGATTTCAGCCCAGGATCTTGTTGCTATAAGGCTACAGTGCTAATAAGCCACGCCACAGTAATATTAAGTGAAGTGCCTTTGTCCACAATAATTCTGCACTTGTGATGAGTTAAAGTAATAGTGATGTGATCTTTCCATACTGGACTGAATATATTTTAGTGTTTGGTATTTTTGTCTGTGTATTTTAAACACAAATATAGATTTTTACATTGGAATTGGACCTAGTAAAACATGTATGCTTTAAACCACAATCTTTTTATACTAGCTTACTTGACCCCCCCCCCCCCCCCGTGTTCTTGTCATGTATTATTACATCTCTTACTCGCATAGAAGGCCTCTTTTTTTTACCTATAATACACTTCCACAGAAGAAGAAATGTCCTAAAGATTCACTAACAGTATGAGGACAAAAGTAAGCTTAGAGGCAGAAGAGACAGAGGTGGAACAGCAGGCAAGCAGAGGAGGTGGAAGGAGTGCAGGGGAGCTTTTAAAGCAAGCTGAGCCACCAACTGCTCCTGCACATCTTTTCTCTTATCTTAATAAGTAATGAGTCTGCCACAGGCTGACAATGAAGTATTTTAAAAATAGTTCTAATGTATGACTCTGAAGGAGGTGGTTGGGCATTGATATATGGCACAAACAGGCTTGAAAACAAGTGAAATATTAATGGGCTGTTTCCTTGGAGTTAATGTGGGATTTACCTGATTTCTGTGGTGTGAATCAGCAGCTGGGATGAAGGGGTGGTGGGACGAGGAGGATCACTGAGGGACAAGTTTGGGTGAGAAGTAATAAAAATATCGCGCGAGTTCAGTATATTTTATCTGTAAGATAACAGTGAAAAAGAATCCACTTATTTGTTCAGTTTGTTGGAGCTGATTTTTTTCCCCCCGTAAATAAATCAAACCTTTCTGGTTATCTCTATTTTTATAGCTTCTTCATCTCCTGTTTATTAGCTCTTAGCACAGGAATTAACACAATCTATCTCTTTCCCTGTCCCTAATTAATCCTCGGAGACTTTACACTTTGTCAGAGAAGCCTATCATATCTTAACACACCACAAGGGAGCAGCAGTGTGAAAGGAGATCGTATGGTGAGATGACGAACTGCACCACATGCTGGCGAAGAACAACTGTGAATTCTGTCCCTGTTTAGACATTTTCTGGCACCACATTTCTGATGCAACATCCTGCGAGAAAATTATTGTGCGTTTGTTGTACCTTATAGCTCATGCCATGCCAGGGCTTTTTTATACACTGTATGAGAACACAAGCATGGTCTCCTGTGTAGATAGTATTTCAAGAACGTCGGTTATGGTACAAAGTTATGGTTGAAGTGCTGCACCCAGGAGAGGAGGCTTAAAAAAGCAGTGACACACTGAATTAAGAAGTTCTGTTTGAGAGCTGCAGAACCATTCAGGAACTCATGGCAACACCATTCAGGCACTGGAAAGGTCAATAGTTAGAATAACTGTTTGTTAGCGGAAAAAGAAATCTCAACTGTATTATCACAAATTGCTTCCAGATTGTTTCTTTCTTTTAGCTATTACCAAAATTGAGTACAGACACTGACACCATTTCAGCAAAATAAAGGGTTTTCTTTTGAAGTGTAGAATGAGAGGCCATACGCAGAAATCTGAAACTTGGCTCTCTGTCTTGTCAAATGTCAAATCTGTGTTTGAAATGCCTGCATCTATTGGTGTTTATGACTCATGAGGTTAGGAAAGGAGTTATGACTGAAACATAAATGCCCAATATTTCGAACAAGTGACCTATGTTTTTTGTTCTTCTTCTCTGAACAGCTTTCAATCTGCTAACCCTACATTTAATATTCATATACATAAACATTTTCTGCTTTTCTATTCATATTTGGTGCCTGCATGCAAGCTATTTTATATCCATGTTCTTAAATAATGGTGAGTTCGAAAGTATTCAAAGTATTTATAAGTGTTTACTTAAATAAATATTTTTCATGAGTTATAAATATAAATGATAATAAAATATTTTAAAGTCCACATTCATGCAATTCAGTTTGTGTTCCTCTTTCTCCCTATTTGTTTTCATTCTGTTCCCCGTTTCTGTTCATTGAATGCAACTGCAGTTGAAACCAAAATAACTAGAATAACTCCTTCTGGTCACCTGGAGTCATGCAACTGCATGTATTTTAAAGTAGAAATATGAGGAGAAAGCAGAGGATTACTGTAAAGAGTGAGGTGTTGAAGCACTGCTGTCAAAGAATGTCTGCTATGAATGACAATATTTTGCATCGAATAAGTATTGTATGGAAACTGTAAAAGTACCAAGAAGAGAGATGATTATTGCCTGTTTTAAATAAATAGAATTCCTATTGTTGTCAATGATGAAGCTCATTTTGCTCCTCAGATTAATATTCTAAAAACATTTTAATTAGTAATTGATAGAACATGTGACAGTATGTTGATTAAGCAATAAATCAATGTTCCCATGTTTTTCTGTGTAATGTAAAATGTATCAAACTATAAGGTTAAATCACATCCATTTCCAATTATCATAATTGATTATTTTTACCTTTTTTTTAATTTATAATTCAAAACAAGGTATGAAATTAAGGAATTACTTGTTTGTGACTGGAGACAATTTGGTATTGTTTTACTTTTACTAGTTTTCAGTGAACTCTAAAAAACAAACTGACAGTTAAAGTGAAAGGAATGCTTTTTTTTGCCTTATCTTGTGCGTCAGCCATATTATATTCACATTCATCTACAGTCAAAGTCTTTGAAGCAGATTTATTTATTTTTATCATATTTCTCAGAAAACAAGTTCTTAGTTACAGTCACCATCTATATCAGGCAAAATATTCCACCCTTAGTCACTTTATAATATCCTGTAAGAAGGTCACATTCACCACACTCTAGCTCTGTTTCTTTTTTTTACTCCTTCTGAACAGAGTACCACTGCTGGTTGAAATGAAAAGCAAATATTAATATTTGCTGGTGTTACTCTGGAATGTAGACCCAAGGAAGTGTTGTACATTCCATATTTAATGACTTGTTTACTTTCCAGTTCAATGGATCTTTTTTCCTCCCAAATAACAGCAGGATGTAGAATGACCTTGATTACATACAAATTACAGCTTTATTCAGTCTAATCTTATTTAATTTTGAAAAGTGTTGAAATTGTAAAATGTATGCTTAGCAATAAAATAGCAACTGAGTTTAGCTAGTCAGTAAGCAAAACTTTGCATTATGTCAATGTGTGGAAAATAGACATTCATGTGGCTCCTTGCCACCATAGCTTCCAAATAACTTGAGGCAAACTAAAAATAATGCATATTTCTTCATATTCCAAAACTTTTGAAAAGTCATTTACCTGTAATGCTGGAACTATGCATAAAAATACTCACATTCATTCATCCTTTTCACATTTTTTTAAGTTTCAATCTCAAACTGCAATGTACTTGCGATTGTGTGTGACACACCTCCACAAAGTGTTTAGCATCCTGTAATGTGATACTACTAAATAAAATCAATCTGCCTGAAGTAGTAATATTAGTAACAAGATTATGTACTTAGAAACTTAGAGGGGTAACCTGTTTTGTGACAGTATTGTTTGTAAAAGATGCCTAACAAACTTAATTTACTTAAATGTCACTTTAAGAAAAAAGTTCTCACTTCAATGAATCATGCTGATAAAGCTGGTGAAAGCTAAAAGAATGGCTATTTGCTTTTAATGTCATAGTACATAAAAATAATGAACGAACGAACATCTGTCCATCCATCCGCAGATATCTGTCATAAACTCAAGTAATTCAGATTATAGAGATAGTAACTATTTACATACTTCTAATATTTAGTAACAATTGTATTAACAATATTTTTATCATTTCAATAGTAATTTCAGTTTGATCCTGACATGTTTTTACATGTATCTTTTGCTCAACTACTAAATATAGAACATCATTTGTCCTAGATTGTTTTTTTCATGTATTTTTGACCAATGATGTACAATTTTGTCCAAATGGTTTTGAGAAGTTGCTCAAAGCTACAATCTCCAACACAGATAAACTGGTTAGTATTGAAGCATCTTTATGAGAAACAGAAAGAATACACTCTACACTTTCTGTCAAGTTGGTCTTCATCACCTCTCAAATTAGAAGATCAATTACTGCAGGATGAGATAAAAGCATTAGCAAATATGAAATCGGTGGTGTGGGGTGACATTTATAGAGTTACCTCAGGAACAGGGTGGGATCAAAGGGTCTCCGCAATATTAACCAATCTGTCTGTGTCCAACTCCCACAACACCCTGTGAAAGGTGTTAAATGTGTGTCTTTGGAAAGACAAACCTAAAACTACTGTGCAGTTGAGTGTTTCAGTTTGGATGTCTGCTTATTTTTTTCCCCCTAAATTCTTCCTAATTAGGTTTTTGTTGCTAAAACAAAATCACACAACATTTGCGCTGGCCCTTTTGGAAACGATAAAAGCTGCTAATCTCAGCCCCCTCAACTGGTGAATTTGTAAACACACCGCATTCATTACAGATGGTCAGCCTTTTCTATGAGGGAGGTGTAGGTTCAGCGGCTGGTCTTTAGTTAAATTCATTGTTGGAAAGCTTCCTTAGTGAGCCTAATAACTCGTAGCCACACCCCAGGCTGCTGATAACACTTTAGAAATGGCACTTTTGCTTGTTGGCTTTTTTCAGTTTTGCCATCCATATTTAAATGCACACTGGTGTTTATGCACACAGCACTTTAATGATCCATCATACCATGTGGATGAAAGGGCCGAGTCCTCCGCTTCATAGAAAGGAAGAGCCATTTGGCCATCTGCTTGGATTCTTTTCGTTTCCCTGGAGACTCCCATCTGCCTTTACATTATCAATTACAGTTCAGCCCTGTCCCTTAACCTCCTGTCACCAATAGTTATCATTCTACACCCCAAAATATACTCAAATTAATACATGAAGTTATCACTATCAAAAGAGAATGACAGCAAAATCTAAATATTATATGAAACAGTGTAATTCTTGAATTGTATCAACTGATTTCTGTCCAGAAAATTATGCTGAAATATGTTCAAAATGTACTGAACTAAATCCTGCATCTTCCATGACCGAAAGAGAGTACATTGAAACAAAGCAATTTTTCAGCTTTTGTTTTAGTCCTAGTAAAAGATAAAATATAAATGCTGAAGTCATTCAGCATTTAGGTTTAAGTTCATGCTGCTTAAAAATAGCAGCATGAAAGAACAGACACATAACCACTGGACAAAATATTGCTTTCTTGCCAAATTTCATATTTGGCAAGAAATTATAAATCCTCTGTTACCACTAACAACTTCTACCTTTAGGTCCAGGAAAAAAAGTAAGCCAATCACAAGTGATTGTATACTATTAGACCATATGTGAAAACATAGAGGGGGAAAGATGTGACTGTCAGCCAGTCAATTAACTGCGGTGCTGCAAAAATCCATAAATATGACACAAGCAAAGCAGCATCTGGCTGTAGGTTAAAGATATTATGTAATATATAAGATAATAAATGATTGCGATGGTTATGTTTGGTGGATTTGTTTGCAGTGTTTTGTTCGTTTTAGTGTTAAATACAAATATTACACAAAAGTCAGGATAACTGTAAAAGAACAAATGCATAAAATTAGGTTTCTCATAAAAACACTGAAAGGAAAATAATTTATTAACAAACATATAAACCATTCATATTTGCCAAGTTTAACTAAAATATGAGACTACAAATGATAAATTGACAATTTGTGTGTCAAAAGAGCCAAACGTCTTTTCACTACCAGAGGGAGCTTATTTTAGCTGATGGTTGAAACCTAGACTGTCCAGTAAATTGAGTGTTACACTTGTTGGCTCAACTTTTTATTTAAAACGACACACCAGAACATCTGTCACAGTACTGCAGATGCCCCAAATCATCAATCCACTTCCCACACCATCCTGCCATTGCTCTCTAGTAAGAATTCAGGGTACTTAAACTTTGGTGCTTTATG
Source organism: Micropoecilia bifurca (assembly GCA_903067075.1). NCBI lineage: Eukaryota > Metazoa > Chordata > Actinopteri > Cyprinodontiformes > Poeciliidae > Micropoecilia > Micropoecilia bifurca. The sequence goes on along the minus strand of CAEGAF010136449.1, from coordinate 24,478 downwards.
AAAAGACTGTCACCAAACCTGAATTGCCAACCGTTGCCTCCGACCTGGAGAAGCTTTCTCAAATCCGATAACCTGAGAAAAGTAAAAAAATAAGACGAAGTTTCGCAAGCCAGATTTTCTCCACTCTGTAACTACTCCTGAAAATTCAAAAATGCCGCCCACTCCCTCAATTGTTTTGGCTAGACCGTGACTGGATAATTCCTAAAAGCAACCAAGGTTCAACATACTCTCGTGGCATCACTCCTCAAAAGTATCTCAAATGATTCCAAACCATCAAAAACACTTGGTAATTCTGCAAGAGTCAACATCTGGTCTGCAGTTCAATGGCCAAGATCAAACCCACACTGGTTGCCCTGGATCCAAGGTTGGACAGTTGGTCGGAGGTACAAATATTGAGAAAAGAAAGGCATACTAGATATACTGAGATCATTGGAAAAATACCAACTAGTACCATTAGAAAGATCTTTATTTTGTTGATATTTATTTCAGTCAAAGTGGAAATGTGAGGAAGCAACTTAGAAGCACATAAGTTCTGTGGTTTTCCAGGAAAAAGTAGTAGCATCTCAAGGGGACAGGTATGTGTGGGAAGAGGACCCTTGTCAAGTGTATGGCGCCTCATTAAAATGTAGACAGGTGCTCGTTTGATGAGTTCATAAGCAGTTCAGCAACAGCCTGGAAGTAGTGCACTTTACAAGACTGTTCAAAGATCTTTGACATCTGAGGAGAGCCAGAGAGTCCAATAATCCTACTTTCAGAATGCGAGTCTTTCCTCCGAGATCAATCCCAGATCGAAACATCAAATAGAACTGCTGCTTTTCTCTTTCTAAACCTCCTCTCCACCCCTTACAAAAATCACTTACTAGATGCTATTAGACAAGCTGGTAAAAGTGTCATTACCACTGGGAAGGGGGATGGAAAGATTTCCGTCAAATCGTGGAATATTCTCCACCCGTTTAAGCCTATAGTTAAGAGTGCAGCATTATTGATAAGACTGTGTTCTGGGCACAACTCTGTGCCCAAAGGCCCAAAGGGAAGCAATCCACAGAAGTGGGCTTTCATGTTCATCTATGTACAAGAACAAAGCGAGGATTTAGTCTGCGACTTTGATCCACAGAGTTGGAGGAGTGTTTTAATTCTTTATTTTTTACTCAACCCTTGGGAAAAGCCTGTGCTCAGTTGGTGTTTTGTGAGAAGTGCCACAGAAGTGTCGCCTCTGGCATGCCAGATGATCCCTCACACTGTCCTTAGCCTTGCAGACAAGACTGGGAAAATAGCAGGACATCACTATATTACAGTAGGGCTCAAAAAGGCTTTGGTTGATATCAGAAATGTGTTTTACATCCAGATATCAAGGTGATTCCATATGTTTATCAGATTACAGAGTAACTAGCTGGAATTGTCGTGTCCAGTCAGTATTAACTGCTATCTTCTAGCCCTGCCAGGTAATAAGGTTATTTAATTCTGGTCTCTTTTAATCTGAACTGATGTTTCAGTTTGACGACAAACCAGTCAATCTGTTTGTATTGATGCTGTCATTTCTGGAGGCAAGAATCGGTTCAGTTTAATTGTAGATATGTTGGGAAACATGTTTCATCCATCTCTAAGGTTTATAAGTAGATTACCTTTTGTAATTCGTTTTGTTACACCAGTCAATAAGCTTCCAATGCAAATGTGGTTCATTTGTATTTGAATTGATGTCCTGTCCCCATTAACTTATGCCTTTAATGCATTCTGGTACATTAGTAAATAGACTTGCTGGATTAATCATTAGTTCATTGGGATCATTTGCTTTCCTTGTGCTTAATCGAATCTCTGACATTGGTAATAAGGGCAGACTTCACCGGCCTCCATAGAGGCTACCTTATATTTTCTTTCACTATCATATTGTATTTTTCTGTTGGGGAAAAACATAGCTGTAAATGTTCAACTTCTGTTTTGATTTATAATTTGACAATGTCTGTTACTTTGACATCTTCCTTCTTCTCCTTCTTTTGATTCTCACTTTTTCTCCGCAATTACCTTTCCTTTTACAGATTCTGATAATTGATGATTATTTTGTCTCAAGCATAAAACCTCTGAATAAGATCCATGAGCATTACTCATTCAACTAAAGTTTACCTGGTTGAATTTAATATGAGTTTGCTATGCCAGCTTAGAAGAGGACTTATGGCCTGAGTAAGTGTCCTGATTATAGTAGATACTTTTTGCAAGTTTACAGTTGACAGGTATAAAATAAAATATATTTAATTAGGCAAAATTAAAATTAAGTGAATTTCATATGCAAGTCAGGCTGTGGAGCAAAGGGTGTGTTGGATTTAAGCAACTCCAAAAAACATTGAAGTGTGACTATAGTTCAGCAATTATTTAACTATCTACACTTAATTTGTTAGGTTAAAAAATGTGTGATAAGAATTAACCGACTTCACATATTTGTCAGACTACAAAAGGTGATCAGTTTTTTGTTTTTTTTTCCCCAAGCAAAATCTATATTACATTGTTCATTAGCTGATAATTCAACATGCTGTGACTTGAGTCAACAAAATGGGCTGAGTGACTTATGAATACTCTAATGGTTAAAGCAAGAGAAGCCAACAATTTCATGGCTGTTTTTTTTAGTTATCAGAGTTTAATGTATTGCAATACATGCCTCGTGCCCATTTTGAGTTTTGTGATGTGCTCTAAGTAAATAGGACCAAGAACCATTCTGTGTGAGGGACATGACCTGGAATACCAACATCATGCAGTACGATGCTTAACAGTTCCCTTGTGTTGATTGATATAGCTGTATGTCTGCTGCTGATGTTTGTAAAACAATTAGACACATTGCTAAGATTTCTGTTTTTTGCACCAGTTGCTGTATAACAGATTTCTGTCTGTGTTTTCTTGCAGCCATTCATCAATTGTGTGTATCTACAAGAGTAAGAGGAGACACTAAGCACTGCTTGACATTTTCTGCACAAAGAAGTCCTTTGAAAAGGTATCCTCAACCTAACCTACCCCAAAAAGCAGTTATGTGCTCCTTTTGTTTTCTCACCATCCCTAAAATGCATCCATCTCCCTAATGGGTATTTTTTCAGAAGAACATGTTTCAGAGTATTGCAACAGCAGGCAAGGAGGATCATGGACAGAGTCGGGACACACAGGCCTTTAAAAAGCAAGATTAATACCCCGGCAAAGATGATCTCATAGTTAAGTGTTTTCTGTTGTATTTACACATCCGCCCAGGTTGTCAGGCTTGTGCCTGTCTCTGAGAAATGGAACCGACACATTGTGACACTAATGCATCACTGAAAATATTTGAAATGAAAAAGCTCATGCTGCAGCGAGCCAAAGAGAGACATTGCAAACACTCCATTTGACATTGACACAATGGCGCCTCTGCTCAATACAAATACTGTTATTCCCTCCCAACCAACGTCTCCGTTCTTCCCTTTGATGGAGGAGTCACACAGAAGAAAATCTGTTGCACTCGGAGCAAACTAATGACATGTATTAATGACATTAGACTATTCAATTCAATGCTTAAATAATTTATAATAAGGGATTGTCCGATTTGAAAGGCACATTTTGTGTGAAAAACGATGGCATTAATTCAGGTTTAATTCAAATCTAAACTGCCAAAACACACAGCTTATATTGAATCTCAGTGTTAAATTTTAACCATTTCACAGGAATAACTCACATGTTGGTTTTATTGTATAGCATGACCTAGTCTTTAGCTTTTTCTAGATATAATTAAGCATAAGTGTACATAAAAGACATCGTTCATAAAACAACAACAAGGTCAAAAAGGAGAAGCTGCAGGTTACAAACTTAAGTCCTGTTTTTAAGAGCAGAAGCAGCAACATGGTCCTAAAACTCAAATACAATTCACTAAATGTTCATCAAGAAGTGTGACAACTTCTGTAAAAACAGGTGTTTTAGCAGTTTGCTGGTGTGGATCAATGCTCTTCGGCCATTATTTTCCCAGCAATAAGAAAGTGCATTATCCCATTTACCTCTGAGTGAATTTCCTCTAGATTCTCAACTTTCTTTGTGGGGTTTAAATTACCCACAGGTAATTTAAACCCTTGTCTGCCATAACCTTGTGATACATGGTTGGCCTTTAAAACAGGGTTTTTACCATTTCACTATCTAACCTTTTTGTTAAACCCTACAACTTCTCAAAATGTTCTAGCACTGTTGTTAAAGAGATTACTATGCATTCCAGTGAAGTGTATGAAGGGCTGGTGGCTGATCCCACTTGGATGAGGGGTTAGATTGCCTAATGGCAGTAAAAATGTGACCTCGTTTCGTTTTTATCTTCCATAATAACAAAGTAAAATAAGGTCTAAAGAGAATTCATGTATACATTGCAGGAAATGGATTTACCAATCAGGTGATGCTGCCCTCAGTGTTCAGAGCTAATCAGACTGCATTGTTGTAAAATGACTGGTTGGGTGCAAACCTTTCACCTCTGCTTCATAAATGTACATGAAGGCTGTCCAAAATTACAGGGTGTTTGGTCATTTCATGAGAAATCAAATGTAATAGCTGCTGATCTGTTAACATAAACACCTCTGAACACTCAACCTACACAACAGCATACACATAAAGACTATTATTTTGGTTATGATCACTTTGTATGTCCTTTATTATCATGCAGCATCACTGCTAGGGTGAATGGAAAATCCTAATCTTATACAGCTCTCACAAATTTGAGGCCTTCGTGTGATAAAGTCTTTGCAGCAAACAAATTCAGCCATGAAATCTTTGCAGGTGATAGAGATGTGTATGGCTCAAAGGACCACTATACATTGAAGGGAAGCACAGTTGCATAGCATACTAAACATGCAAGCGATTTTGATAAATAAGAATTGAATTGAGTTTCAGCTGTGACATGTTGATTGATCAAAAAGCTCATGGCTAAGGCCTCCCTTCTCCCCTGTCTTATTTATCCTTTGTCAAATGGTTTCAAAATCAATACTAGCCTTGTACACAACCTTTTCTGCTGCGGGCACTCGAGGAAGACTAAAAAAAAAGAAAGAGGAGAAAAAGAAAAACACCTGCTCTCTGGGTGATCGTTACTAATTTTTCCTGTCAAACATGTGAACACAGAGTAATTATTTTCTGTGTGGTTTCAGGGCATAGCAGATTATTGTACAATCCATTTAGATAACTTCTGAGTGGGCCTGGAAAATGAAATCGCCCCAAACCACACAAGTCAGGCAGGAGAGGTGATCTATCAGTTGCTGAGGCGAATAACTCAACTTAAAGATGTCGTGCCTCGGATGAGCCGGATTTTTTCATTCGAGAGTAAAGGAAGCATAGCTCCTTGTCACACTGAGACTTAGAAGTAATTTTTATTTTGGTCTTGAGCAGAGATGTTGCATTTTACAGAGCTGCTTGACATCTTGACAGGAGCAATGCAAGTAAACTTACTTGATCTGGGTATAATGTTATCATCAAAAGTATTTATTTGATCCTCATAACATCCTTATGTGAAATGAGTAAGAATTGTATCATAGGTCTTTTGAAGCATTACAACTATTGTAGAAAAAAAATTAAATTCAATATCAACACTGCACAAATTAAGGAAAACAAAAATGTTCCTTAGGAAATCCTTAAGTCAAGAGAACTAAAACTAAATGTGACCAAAGGCCTTCTACCCTTCTCACCTACTCTAAAAACTGTGCACCTACAGTTGAAAACTTGGTTTACATACATCAACACAAACAATTATTTCTACACATATGCTCAACACATGGTGTCTGTCTATCTTCACAAGGGTTTTGCATTGATTTCCATTCATTTTTAATTATTTCTACAACCTAACTGACTCACACTAAACCCTAGCTAGTACATATTGTACCTAATGCTAACCTAAACCCAATTTACACCTTATTTTTAAACCTAACCACAAAACAGCACTTCTTTTTATGTGCCCTGGGCTTTTGGCCCCACAAGGAGCAGTGTGTCTTCACAACTTAGGTATTTGTTGGAAAAATGGGCCTAACAAGGTGCTAAATGCTAACATACACACAGGCCAAATGGTTGAAGGTCACACAAACACACACAGGATGCCGCTAGTGTTATGTCATTGTTGCCTGCTTACTTTGATGCTTCATGCAGTCTGAATTTACTAAGCTCAATCACGCAATTAAGATACCATCTTAAAATATTTTTTGTAGCAGAGATCTAGCCTGGCACATGTAGACAACTGTAGCACTCACCTAATGCACTTGACAGTAATCAGGTAGTTAGTTCTTTAAACATAATGGTGTCTCTACCTTCAGTAGTGAGCCCTCCCACCACAAACTGTAGAAAGAAACCCGGAAGTCCAATTTCAATACTTACTTTAGCAAGTAGGTAAGTTTACCTTCATTCATGCACAACCCCATTACAGATACCTTTGGGAGTCAGAACAGAGCTTAGGTTAGAGATAAGGTCAATGTGTGTCTTGTACTCAGCAAAATGACCAGAAGCTTCGACGAAATATTCGACTGTTTACTTGTTGATAATTTAAAAATTAAAACTTACACCACTTGGCAGCTGTGTATCAACTTCAATCTTAAATCAAATAGTTCTTTTAGCTTCTAAAACAAAGGCAAAATGAAAGTCGGCATCTAACAAAGTTCAGTTCATTAATAAGATCAAGAATCTTAGTAGACAGGTCGATGATAAGGTTGTGGAAATGTTTATGAGAAGGTTAGGCTATTAAAGAATTTGACAAACTTTGAACATCTAGAGAGTAATGATAGCTGCAGGCTTATCAAAACAAAGATTTTAATTTAAACTGAAATTCTTTGTGCTCCTTTCTTTATATAAAACACAGATAAACAGATAGAGGTGCACATTTAAAGAAAATGTACTATTTGAAACAATTTATTATTGTTGTTTGATTTGTTTTTACTTAAAAGACTAAATGGCACCACAGTGAAAGGAAAGGGAAAAACTTACGTACCTGTTTGACCTAATCAAATCCAACTGTACACAAGTGGGACCCTGTGTGACATGGACAAGATGGCCCCTTAGTCATTCATGCTTCTTCCCATTTGTTTGGGTAACTGTCGTCTGTTCTGCATCCACGTAAAAACAAAGCGGAGAAGCACTTATGAGTAAGTGTTCTCCCTCCAGAGCTGGCAAGTAACTGAGCCAAGTGTTTACAAAGAGAGCTGGACATTTATGTGCCGTTTACAAGACACTTGATTCAAGTAGAATGACTGGTCTCAAATTTTTAATGATCTTATTGAAATTAAATTTGAGACCATGCCACAGTTTTACTATTAACCTGTCCATGACTGCCTCTACAGCTGTAACCCAAGCCCAAATTCTACATTTTTCCATTCACTCCCCATACTCCATTGCTACAGGGAAGGAAGGGAATGTTTATCAGAAAGGGGTGACTCTGCCCTCGAGCCCGACTCAGAACACAGACAGGACAGTCAGATGATTTGTAGCATGCTGGGCATATACAGGCTTTTAAATAAATTTCTTGTTTCGTTTTTGAGCCAGTGGAAACTCAGACTGTCTGATCCTCCCTAAACAATGGGTTAAAGAACTGTAGCAGCTGTACTTGGTGAAGCGGTTTGTTCAGGTGTATTGGGACACATCAACACAGATGTAAAGCATGGGATAACTGTTGGAGTCTTACCATCAGACTGAAAGTAGAATGAGTTCTGGGTTTATTGCAGCTGATATTTATAATAGAGGAGGAAGGGAATCAAACCCAGTTATTTAGACAGCTGGGGACATTTTATTTTCTCTCTCTGAAACGTCAGTTGTGTGGAACCATTAGGGAGGAAGCTCCAGGAAGTGGCTCTCCATATGCTGCACAATTAGTCAGGATGGGAGGCAGGCTGAGCCAAACCTTGTTATGCCCTGGTAGCACACGTAATTATCATTGCTTTGGATATCCATTACAGTCCAGTTGATGGGAGTGGGCAGTTCGTGAGAGAGAAGATAGGTTTTAGTAGTTTATGCACTTGCTTCAGCATCAAAAGATACATTATGTAGCAATTGGCTAGCTGTAATCATAAGCAGAAATTTTCAAAATAGCTTAATAATTATATCTTTGAGTATTTCCTTGCTGGTGACAATGGAGTTTTGTTCCGTCCATGTTCAACTGGAAACTCATCATGACGTTACATGACGACATCTCACTCTCCCAAAACAAATTATCATTTCTTAATTTAACAAATAATATATTTACATATTATCTACCTGCAATTCTTATGCAGCAGATATCCTGCATATAAATGTTTTGTCCAAATAACATTTACAGTTGCTTAGCTTCTACTGCAGAAGTGATGTATTTCCATTTTTAAAAGGATTGCTGAGATTTTCTGAGAAAAAAGTGTCTCACTTTGGTGGTTTGAGAGGTGGTGAGGATGAACGCTGCAGCAAAACAGATTCAGGTTTCATCTGTAGTTTTTACAAAGAGACTTATTTCAGGAAGAAATTCCATGTTCAATTGGTGGACTTGATTATTCATTTGAGAGCCATTGATTATAGGCGATGTGTTGTCAGCATCCTCATTATTCCCTTTGGAGGATAAGAGTTCTTTGTCAAGATGCATGATGAGTAGATGATGTGTACCTCTTAGCGGTATGACATCTTCATCCATCATGGAAATTTTGGATCTCTCAATCTCCATTCCCTTAGCGCTCAATCACGCCTTCCTCAGCGACTGACAGGCGGCCACTGTAACATGCAGGAGGAGCAGGAGATGAGCTCTCCATTAATGAAAAAATAACACATCAAACAATACAAATGGGTGCAAAGAAGTGAGAGCACTTCAGAAATGCCCAGATAATTAGACTGTCCAGCAGCAGATTGATGGATGCACTATAATTACCTTTGTGTTATTATTTCAGGACCAGGCAAAAAGGAAAAGCTGCTTTGAGTTGCACCGATTCATTAATCTCATTAATGTGTGGAATAAATATCATTTTATCAGACATTCCAGAGGTGCCGCTGGTGTGTGCAGTTAGAGCCACAATTCAGAACTGTCAGCAAGAGCATAACACACTGTTAGTTTATGCTTTCAAGTCACAATATAGCTGAAAAGCCCACAGAGACCACAGGTCACTAAGCATTATCATGAAACAACTGCAAAAAGAAAGTTTCTCTTGAAGGTGCCTCAGCGTTTTACAAATTGACCACTTGAACCGACCATGCCCCAAAATCCGGGAGACAAATTGAATTAATTTTTAGTGAAAAGCTTCTACTTTTTAAGCCACTAACTGGTTCTCTATGGGGGTTACAGTTAGCCAACCTGAGGGCTCATGTTATGCTCTGCTAATATAAAGTAGATATACTTGTATGAACTACTTTTGCTCAGAACAAATATTTTATTTACCGTTTTTCCCAGTTGCTTTCGTGCGTTTCTCAGAACAGAATTGAAATTCTGAAAACTACCTGTTCAATATTCAAATCAGTTTCTCACTTGTGCAAAAAGCATTTTCCTGTCCCTTTGAGAAAATTGCAAACACCATTATACATCTTTCAAGTTATCATGTACAATTCTCAAATTTTTCAATATTATATTTTCAATTGCTTATGTCATGTTAATCAAAATATATTATATGGATTTCTGTTGAACTGTCTTGATCTTCACAAGATTTGATAATAATTTCATTGTCTTGCTAAATGTTTGAGCAAACATTTTCTTATTCATTTACGTAGATTTTTTTAAAGTCTGTCCTGAACTGACAAATTGCTCCCATGTAAATTTCTCCAACAATGTGTGAACCAGAAGATAAACCAATGATCAACCAGTGTTCTGAAGTAGATTGAAGGTGTATTCATGAACCATTAACTGGCAAGCACACAGTACAGAGAACAACATAATGTTGTATTTCTGACAATGAAGATGAATGCTTCCATCATCACAGACTGCATTGACTGATTAGACTAATAAAGAAATGAATACAAAAATTTGGGCTGAGTCAAAGCAATGTAAGCTTGAATGTTGCTATTTTCAAAAGGTAATTTTAATATGACAGTTTCATTATGACAGTTTCATGTTCTAATTTATTGAATATGTCAACAATCAATTCCCTGACTGCCATTGCTGGGGTTGCTGACAAGAAACACTATATGCCTCCCTCTGTTGTAGATGAACAACCCCAACAACATCATGTCCTATCGCCCTGCAGGTGGTTCAGTTTGTCAATGAGAGGAAATGGGATCTTTACACCCAATTTGAGGTGAAGTGACTCAGAGTTTACTTGGAGGATATCCCGTGACCCCAGTATAATGACTTCCAGACTGCAGGTGGTCCTGTTCTTGTGTGGCAGTGATAGGACTCCATAAACAGACTTAATCACATTTTCTGCCTGCCTTGTCTGGCTCTTATGCGGTTGATCATTTTTCTATATTTCAGCGCATATCTTTTCTTAACTAGCACATGTTAAGTGATATTTGACTAGCCTCTTGTCCAGGTGTCAATGCATCACATTAACATTTCCTGTTGAGTTTTTCCTGTCAACAATCAGCTGATCGTATCATTTTCTGTAACTACTGCATTGTGATTTCTAAAGTACATTTAACTAAATAACAATTATTGAGTAAAATGTATTTACTTCTGCAAACCCAGACCCATAAGAAAATGAAAATCCTCTGTATTTTACTGAATAATAACTATCTTTTCATAATACTAAAAATTTTGTAGATCTGGGGTGTTTATGACAATTTTAGTCCTATCTTACACCAAGAAATCATAGCAAGAAATGCAGCTGTCGCAGAACAAGCTAATAATGAATATCTTCTTTTTAATGACACATCAGTGGAATCTTGCAGAATTTATGGATTATAATACAAATCTAAATTTTACCAATCATCTATCCATTCAGCCACCTGTTTTTTCAGTCACTACCCAGATTTTGTGACCACAGATGTGAAATGTAGATTTTTTGGTAAATTGAGTGCTTAGCTTCTCCTCACTTTGTTTTTATTAACATGTAATATTTATGAGTGTCTCATTTAAATGTAATTAATTTAAATATCAACATTATCCACACAATTGCATCTCATTAAAATTGAAAGAAAGAGAATGTATTTTGTCAGCTGTACAAAACTGTCATATTAACCCAGGCAGAAACATCACTAATGAGTCAAGGGTGGATTTAAGCGTTTGCAAAAACATTTATTCAAATGAAAATGTAGCAAACATTTTTTGGCACCATTTGAAGAATCAGTTAGTTTGGTTCACTTCTCATATTTTCTTCAGGTGAAATCTGCTTTACTTAAAGGTAAAATGCCAACAACTGATACATTTACATCAGAACCTTTCTTAAAATGTTTTATGCATTGAAAAAACATCAAAGTCATCAGTTAATCGATTAAGAAAAGGTGGCCATAATACCGATATGTATATTCTGAAATTCTTCTTTAATGTAAGTCATAATCAGGGAGCTTTTACATTAGACAACATGATTGTGAGGCATCCAATAAAAAAAATCCCAATCTCCCTGTTATGTGTTCCTGCATTACAGTATATGGCCTGAGTAAAACTAAGGTAGGCCTTAACTTTGAGTGTCCCATCATCACACAAGGGGACGTTGAAATTTTACAGGAGACATGATGATCCAACAAAAGGAACACAAGGAGCCAGAAACAGACCAATCAAAAGTACTGATACTGCATTTCTGATTAACTACTAAGCTGGTTTAATACTTCCAGGAATCAAGAGGAGAGCTTTTCTTTTTGAGCATCAGTGCAGTTTTAAAATCACAAGCAAGTTTTACAAAGTAAGATATTTTCTCAGGTATTAACACAAGCACTAAAACACTAAAACAACTAAAAAAAAGGTACTACAAAAATAGATTGAAAAAAATACATTGACATGACATTGCTTTACTTTGTAACTCAGGCAAACAAAATTATAATGTCCTGTATTTCAGAGGGAAGAGGGACCCCATAGTTCCTGGCTTCTGAGGACATGAGCGTCTTGTCCCAGTGTCGGGATGATGTTGATCTAAGAGAGTTGAGCTCCTGAGGCCTGAGAAAGTTTATCGTTGGTTGGGGGAGGCTTGGGCAGTAGAAACCCATGAAACCTGCCATCCCGGCCATAATTGGAGGTCATTAATCATGTGAGGCCATCCTGCAGTGAATAGTTCTGTGTTTCTCTTTGCTGTATGGCCAGCAGAGAGATGTTGCCTGCATAGAGAGTCACGCTGGAAACCGTTTGGTTAGGTTATTTTTTTAAAAGCAACATTTCTGTAAAGTGTTTTAGTAATTAGCCTTCGTTCCTATGTGGAAAAATCTTTAACGCATCAGTCATAAAAACGTGTTTGTTTGTTTTTTTATTTAATGTGAAGGAATCAAATAAAATGTTAATTTTATTTAATAATTAATCAATATTGTAAAACAAAACAAATAAAAGGCTTCATATATCTGTGGAAATTTAAAGAAGGTTTTGGCCATTACTGTCATTTTAGGATCCCAAATATTAAGAGGCAAGCTGATAATCATAAATGTGCCTGTTGCAGCACTAACCCTTGGACTGCAAGCCCAGAAAATTCTTTTTGTTTCTTTTTGACATACACTTCTCCAATTTGGAAATTAAATAAATTAAAATTTGCATATGTATAAGATTGCGCATTCCAAAAGCATTTTATACAACAGAAAAATCTCTAAAACGCCTAATTTTGAAATCTTGTTAATGACTTCCAATTATTTCAGTTCAACACTTTAGCTCATAGATATGAATTAGATGTGGGAGGATATTTGAAAGCTGGAAATCACAACCCCCCCGTTCCAGCTGCTATTGATCGCAGCAGCGGAAAATCCATAGCGGCTGATTTGTGAACCATTAAGTTTTGAACCCAAAGCTTATAATGTTCATATTCACAGCTTTCCTCTGTGCTGATGAGGGCGAGGGTGGGATAAAGAGGGAGAGGGTTAGAGCATTAGATGCTGAGGGGGGAGGCAGGCTGTTAGGGAATGAATGAGAAAAAACAGAGGGATTGAAGATCATTGAACGAATCGATTCCCCTTTAACTGGAAGATGGCCTATAAATGCAACAGAACAATGAGAAAGAGCACAAGGGGAACAATTTGTTGTTATCATATTTACAACTCTGGTCTAATTCAGCTTTAAATTTATAGGCTGGGTACATTAGAGAAGAAAGGAACCTCTACCTGATCTGAATTCAGATGCTAGACCAAATAAGCAGAGCTTTTTTAGTGGCACTCTTAATATTTTGTGTTGGTCTGTGACAACTCTGTTCCTTCTTCTCTTTCTGGTCAGCCTGAGGTCATGTCACACCATTACCCCCAAAATATTTCTACACTGTCACCATTTAATTGCAATCCAACTAGAAATTAAAGACAGCTGGCAGCTAGCATGCAAGCTCAATATTATGCCGTGGAAAATCCAGCAGTGACAAATTCTCGAGTGAACTGAAATGATAATTAATGATTTCTACAACAAGAAGTCATTACACCAGAGGTGTCAAAAAAGTCAGGAGGAAACATTAATCACATCCATCATTGCACGTTACACATTCGCTCCTCTTTTGATCATCACCTTTTCACCACATGGAACAACAAACTGTGACAAATCCCGAGGGAAACGCTAATATGTTTTTCATCCAAATTTTGATTTCATCTAACTGTGAGCAACAGATGAAAATTACATCTCACTCAAAGAAAGCATTGAGATCTCCTGGACGTCGGCCATCCGACGGCAGTAATGGAGAGTTTTTAGGGGGAGAAAACTCCCTTCACAGTAGGGAACAGTTGGGCCTTTTACTGCACAGGTATGCTTAAAAAGCCACCTTTGTTTTTTGATATATTGTCAACTTAAATGAGAACTTGTGCTTTTTTTTCTTTGCACATTTTATTCAAAGCTGAAAAAGACTTTGTTGTTGTTCAGAAGATGAAGTTTTAGATAAATGCTTATAAAAAATATTTTTTTACATATTTCTTGAAACTGTCACTATGTCGTGACAGCATGGTATCGGAGCCAGGTGGAGGGTGTCAGTGCTGTCAATCACAATCTCTTTTTGCGCTGCTCATTCTCTGTCTCTGATATGGCACAGCTTCTTTCTGACAGTAGAGCATGTCATGGATGCTAGGCTAGTTAGCGTGTCCACCGATGACACCCGATAAACATTTGTTCTATAACAGTAAGTTGTTTTTCCACCATTAGCTCATTGAGCAAAGAGTACATAAGGTGATTGAGAGCGCAAAGACCCTCCTCCTGGCTCTGATTGATTGTTTTTGGTTGGCATTTCATAGTTCAGGGGGACAGTGTAGGAGATTGATCTTTTCACAGATCATCTGTCTTATACCATCATGACATAGTGACTGTTTTTAAAAAATATGTAAAAACAAAAAAAAAAGAAAGAAAAAATGCTACATACGGCAGCTTTACTTGACATACAGGTCACAAATATCAGTAAGGGAAACAATATTTAGTTTATTATAAAATTTAATTTAAAGTACATTTTATTGAACCAATTTTTAACACTCTATCAGTCAAAGGAAAGATCATAATTCAGTTTAAGCAAAGTGATGGTATATGCTCAGAAAACAACAAGGATTCCTTTAAAAATCTGGAAAAGCAGGATAGATTCTCCCTGCTCCCTCAAAGATGTGTTGAGTGGTGTCCTAATCAAAAATCAATGTGCCCACTTGACTAGGCCCACAAGGCTTCTGTAGCGGGTTATGTAATCTGATAATATCAATCATAACTGTGTTAGAGGCAATCTGTCTGAGTTTCACAGGACTGGGGTCAGTGAGTAGAGAGAGGGAAGGATGAGGAAGCCTTGGTCTCCCATGCCATCAATTACCACTTATTATGAGGAGCTGCTTACTCCCGCACAGTTGTGTACCCCCCGACTCCACCACCACCATAAATAATATTAACAGGACCAACCCCATCAATCAATACTATCACAGCTGTATTGTTCCAGCCTAAATGGCAGCTTCCATGGCTCTCCAGCCTCGATCAATGACTGTGGCTCCTACCGTTAGCACAAAATGGTAAATCTAGCTCTCGTTGAGCCCAGGGGTCTTCAGACCGGCTTCTCCTGCTTTTGTAACATTTCTTATCTTCTACTTCTGTGACTGTCTATCTCTTTGATTCTGTTTTGGCTGTGCTCCACCTGAAATATTACAAATGCATTATCATCCTGGCAAAGGTAAATGTCCTCTTTTTCTGGAAACTAAAGTGGTAAACTATCATTTAAAGAAGCCGGATCTGGATCCCCAATATCAAGACTCTTGAAAGATGGTTTATCAACAAATTGACTCCTTTTAAAATTAAATAGTGCTTTGAAATTTCCGCTTACGTACTGTGCATTGCCTACCTCACCTTTAAGTTGATCTCTCTACCAGTAGTGCTGTCTGAAGATGCTGCAACTGCAGTCTCTGCTGAAGTCACACTGGCTTGTTAACAGTATGAAGCACACATAGTGGAAGTGTCAGAAAAGTGTCCAAAAAAAGTGATTATGCAGAATTAATGAGTCAGTTAATGATTCTCTTCGCTCCTCTTTTCCACTTCATAGTGAAATTTCCTGTTGTAGGGGATGTGCTATGGGTACAGACAGCTTAATTTCACAATCGTGCAGTCAGTGGTGGTGGGGGACGGTCTGTGTGATGGCGGAGGGATTTAAGTTTTACTGCGAATGCTGATAAAGTATTTACAAAATATTTTCTTCTACTTTGAGCAGATAGTGATCACAGGAGATGATTTATTTCATCTATCGATTACTAGAACTATCGTGATCAGTGCTATTTCCTTTTTTATAGGGTTTTGTCTTTTTTGTGTGTATTAAGTGATCTGACTATCAACTATTTAAGTTTCCTTCCTGTCTCAGCTGAAGTAACCATGAAGGAATAACACTGAATTATCTGTATCATATATAAAGCAGTGACCTTGACCAGCTTTATGGGCCAGTGTAGTGTGCATGTATATTTGCTTACGCTTTATTCTTGTGCATTCAGTGGAGGAACCAAGCTCAGTCCAACCTCATCAGGAACTTCAAATGCTGGCCTTACACTGACCTGCAGACTTCAAAGCTTGATCAAGCCTTCCCCAGACAAGGAATTCTGTGGTTCTAGCAATTTGTTAAACAGGAGAGAGGTTTAGTTTGATTTGGGAATGAAAGGATGTTTCAGTAGTCCTGGATAACCCCGTTGCCAAGCCACTCAGGACCTGTGAGAAGTGCCATGGATCACGTCAGAAAGAAAGAAATTCCCTAATGGTGCTTGGTATGGAAAAACAGGTGTTGCTTTTTCCCAGGGAAAACAATTACACACTGTGTGTAAGATGTCTAAACGAGGAGCTTTTTTTTTTGTTATTTTATAAGAATTTGACTTTAAGAAAGCCAGAAAATCTGCAAAAAAATGTGTTGTAAATTGCACAAGCAATATTTGTTAAGTCAGCACAATGATCTTGTTTTTCAGCTGTGCACTAAATTAAGATTTCTCACGAATGTTTGCCAACCATACAACAATAAATATCAGAAAGATGTCACCTTGTTCGCATTAAGGGTCTCATCTGAACTTCGCTGTCAGACAGACTTCAGTAGAGTCATGGAGTGCAGTTTGAGCAAGATGTGTGAAATTTAACTGGTTCTCTATTGTAGTAAAAAAAAAAAAAAGTCTTTAGATATTCTTCGAAATTCCTTTTTCGTCTGCCATATTTGTAATTATTTGGAGTTCTGAGTTTCTTCTTTCCAAAGGTTGCATATTGCGTGCAGCTAAAAATGCGCTGGTCCTGCTTCCAAGATGTTTTATTTTAATCATTTTCACAAGAGGGTAGTCTAAATCGCTCTTGTATACGACTCCAGTAATCGTTACAGTTGGCTGAAACCTGTCAAGCGAAGATGTATGAGCGGGTATATAAAACGGACATAATTTCATGGTGAAGATGGGAATTGTTATTGCTGTTTGATTATTGAACCTTTTTTGGGGGCAACTGCAAAAGCCTTTACTCCGGATTAGCATTCAGGTTTAACCCAATTATTTATGTGTAACTCACAATGGTGTTTTGAAATCTGTCTCCCTCTTTAAACAGTGTAAACAAAGGCTATCCATCATAACCCCCAGACAGCTGTAATTGCTACCAGAGTGAGCGAGTTCACTCAAAGCTGTATTAACACATTGTTTTGTCTCAGTATTCTGTGCTGCTTTCATCAAAGTGCTATTTCTTCTGAATGGAAACACTCATTTATTTGACTGTTTTTTTTAAGATCTGTTTAGTCAATCTGATTTCCCTGTTTTCTTGGGTTTTACCTAAATGGAACAACTTAAATCAATAGAGACTTCATAATTCGTTGGTTATGGCCGATCAACTTGCTTGCTGCAAATTTACCACATATTTCAAATTATTAGGAAAAGTCATTGCTTTATTTGTTAAAAGTAAGGAATTTTCTTTCTCAAATACTTCTGGGCAGTCAGATCCAATCTATTTTAGTGAACATGAATTTATGTCAACACAACAGTGGTTCTGGTCTGAAGAACCAGAATATGGCAGGACGACAGATGGGGCGGGTTTGTTTTGTTCAAGTTGTTTCATATTTCTGTGTTTTTCTGCTTTGAAACTTTTTTTCTTACATATGAAGAAAAAAAGGCTCTAAAAGGCTTTGGGTGATTCTGAAGTGTGGAGAAAAACATACCTTGGCAGAAATTTTACACAAATTGTAGCTATAAGTAAAGAAAGCAATAAATTCACACGAAGGACTTAGAGTAACAAAATCTTGTAGGCTTGGCTCAACTCGACTGGAAAAATAAACTCATCGCTTGTTGTGATGTTGTTTCCTTCCTGACTGAATTAACTATCAGCTCTTCATCTTTTGGCAGTTTTCAGTCCAGGTGATGGCAAATAAAGCAGGTAAACCAACCAGACGTTCTTCAAAGTCAGAGCAAATATAGAAGTGTAAGCAAACATGTGGAAAGAAAACGCTGTCCTATAAGGAGCTGCTTTAGTGTTTCAAACAAGAAATCATTCTCCTGAATAAATATGAAGCCTGACACATTAACCACTATTTAGATTATTTTCAAGTTTTAGTAACTTCCTAAATCAGCAACATATAATTATTCAAATAAGACATATGGGACACACACTGACAAGTATGAAACATAAATAATGTAGCACACTTTTTTTTAATTTCTCAAACATTATGATCTGATATTATATTCCTTTTTATTCGCCTTGTGAAAATCATACGCAGGAAGCCACCCGTCAACTGGGGAAAGGGAAGGAAATGAAGACGGAGCTCGTTGACTCCTTTCACGTTAATGAATTGAGAGGCATAGATTTTATGAAGCTGAGTCGTATTGACCTGTGACTGCCATCTACTTCTTAGTTTCATAACATAATCAGCCCTTGACGCATGATTATAATAACCCAGTGCGATTTACTGCATCCTCTGCAAACACATTGATTTTTCAGAACAGCTCCAAGAACCAATTACATTAATATTGTGGCATGATTTGTTTACACATTACTAAATTACTGAGAGATTAAAAGTGAAATAGCACAGCTCATACCCTGTCCAGCATAACTGCAAGAGAGGAAATTAATATGGATTCAAGAGGTCCTCAGAGACATGTGCAGTAAAGGAGGAGAAAAAAAAAAAAGACGGCAATCTATGAGCACGCTTGCGTAAGAGTATACTCTCTCCACAGGTTAGCCAGATGTTAGATTCAACATTCATTCTGGCCCAGGTAATTAATATGGTCTTTAATTAGATTTACATATGAATATCGACAGGCTCTGTTCCTTCAGAGAGGGTCTCAGCTTTCTCACTTTAAACCCCGGTTAGCCTTGGATATGGACAGTTTTCCTTCCATTCACTGTAATGATTCAATGAGATGCCTTCAGGAGACTTGATCACATCTGAGCCAGTGTATTGAAAAGGAGGTGTGGAGTTTTCCACATGTTAGGAACCTATTTCAATCTATTTGTTCCTCTTTACTGCACCTCCTCTCCAGTCAGGGCAAGCCGCTGCATGGCACACTAACTTTTCAGCAGAAATGTGTTGCGCTGACCTTTGATGGCCCACATTGATCCGCTGTACTGAGTGGCCATTTCCGCACAAACAAACATATATAATTGGTATTGGGTTCCAATGGTGCTCTTTCAATGTCTTGGGGATGCTTTGCGGCAATATAAATCAATTCACACTTATAGACACGATATGGGTGCATTAGTGCTGACTGGTCATTTGAGGATGGGCCGAGAACTCAGAATTCAATAGACCTTGATCAGGCGCACACGATCTATCTCCATCAATCCTTAGTTTCTGTCAGTACGCAGGTGTTTCGATGGTGATTAAAGGCAATTTTGTCTTTGATTGTGGTTTACTTTTTGGGATGTTTTAATTGCTTGCAAAAGACAATCAGTACTTTTGTGTGGTATACGCTTGAAGTGGACCTGTTATGGAAAACTCTCTTTCTGTATATTTTTGTACTTTCATTCGGGCCTCTGTGACTTCTAGAAACAGTCCAAACAAACTACAGCAGGGTTCTGGCAATAAGTGAACGTTCTGTTGTCTGGAAAACAAGCTGTTTCCAAAACCTCCTGATTATGAAGGAAACACATCTGACTTCTCACCGTTGGTTTTTTTCCCCCATGTTCATTTCAGTCAGTGTGCTACGTCGCCACCTACATATCTGACATGTTTGTCCTTAATGTTTTCAGTAATTTATTTATTTTTTTGGATGAGTGAAAGAAGTAAATTTTAGAAATGAATTTTTAAGAAAGGTAGAGTACAAACATGTTTTCGAAGACATTCTCTTACAAGATCAGGAAAGCCTAAAAACTGAGAGATGTGTAAGAAAATTATCACTGTAATTTGCCTGTTAAAAGAAAAGTTGTTGGTTAGACCAACACAAATGGCTCTCGTCTAGGAGTCCACAATCTCCCAAATCCTGCTGTGTGACAGAACTTCCTTCTCCTCTGTTTTTGTAAAACACCTTCGACAAACTTCATTTTTGTGTCACATTTGAATGTTTCAGATTCTGCCAGAAATTTTGCTGTTTGAGAAAGATAACTTGAGTAAATACAAAACATACTTTCCAATGATATTCAAACAACCTTGACCTTATCTAAAAAAGAGTTGCCCCTTAATAACTAGTTTTACCATTCTTGGTCACAGCAAGTGCAAACAAATGTTTGGAATGACAGGTAATGAGTTTTTAACATTAGTGTGCAGGGATTTTGGCCACTTCTGCTTATAGAATTATGTTAGTCAGTCACCGAAAGATTTGGCATATGAATAATGTATTCTGAAAAGGCAACTCAAAATTCTTCAGTTTGTTTTTGCTATTCAGAGATAGAGAAGATCATGAACTATGCAATGCCAGTGAGACATTCTTTGATTAACTTTTCCAGCAGAGAGCAGAATATATTGGTGTGTCTCTTACAGCAAGTCACCCAGTTCCTGAAGAAGCAAATCAAACCCCTGAAATTCCACCTTAGATGTATGCAAGCAGTAACAGGACTCACGTCTTCAAGAAAGTAACGGTTTGTCTCATCGGTCCACAGCATATTTTCCCAAAAGTCTTGTGAATTTTTGCCCAGCTCCTTTCTTAGCATTGAGTTACGATACTGACTTTAATTTAGCCAACAGAAGCCTGGAGTGTGATAAATATTGTTCTCAGTTCTTTTGTGACCTACCAGACAAGTTGCCAGTTCTCTCTTGGAGGACATTTGGTTAAAAATAAATCAACAACCACAGTAATAAGTGGTTTATTATGTAGCACAGATATATTTTACACACATGTCGAGGTGGGTTTGGGTGACTATTTCTACTTAATAAATTTGATCTTAGTCTGAAATGAAAATCTGTTTCATTTGAAACAGTTAAGTGTGACAACAAATCTATTTGGGGACAAAGACTTTTTTACAACACTGTAAACAACATTCAGGGTAATGAAGCACTAATGAGTAACACTGAACGCAAGGCATGCTTAATGTAAAGAATTAAAACTTTGATAAAAGCTGCAGCTGAATGAGAGAAGCAGCAAAATCATTCAGAAGAAAAAAGAAACATCTCATGAGCTCTTCTGTTTCCTTCAAAGTTGTATCCTTCCTTAACTACACATTTTAATCAAGGATGCAAAAAAAAGTGATGTTATCTTAATTATTTTCCAGTTTTATTTGAGAGAAAAATTAAAGCTAATGTTTACGTTTCACATTTGGACTCGGGGTTATTTTACTGGTCAGTGCTCTGGGGGAAGATGGGTGCTAGCCATTACCTGTCCACTAAGCAGCTCTGCTCTGCTGTTTACTCAGCTGTAAGGCCCCGGTCTTCAGCGAAAGGGGCAAAAGGAGCAGGTCACCAAATATTTCATTTCCCAAGTAAAACACACTTCCCCTTGTCAGGATAAAAAAAAAAAGAAGTGAAAGAAACGGATCGCAGTGATGAATGTGCAATCAGCCTGATTAACTCATTATTAGTTGTCCGAAGGATTCACCGAAGAGCAGAAAAAGCTGTTTATATGTCTTGTAGTTGAAGCTATGAATGGGATGTAAGAAGAAGGACTTCATGAACTTTTACCTTTGCAATTTGGTGATGTAACGGGATGTGCAACCCTTTTCTGTCTTTTCCAATTACGTTGGTGTTTTTATCCACGGTATATTACAAAAACACAAACGACGACTTCACTTAAAACCCAAGAGAAAACAAGTCACATGAGATTCTTAAAACCTAAAACTCCATTAAGTTTTAATGTACATAAAGAGTCATTTGATTCTTTATGTGCACTATTTCCAGCAGATGGTGCTACAATCTCTTCACACTGCAGCTGAACTACACCGAAGCCAGACACAATATTCACTGCTGTGGCGGCCTTCCACCAACATGCAACACGCTATTATAAGAAGAAGAAAAAAACTTATTTCCTGCACCACGTTTAATGATAAGTGAATATGTTTTGGTTTTGTTTTCCAAAGACGAAAATTGAATTTTTCTTTTTAAAGGATAAGATTTAGGGTAATCAACCATGGCTTGTGCTCTGACTCCTTTTTTTTCTTCTTCTTCTTTTTTTTCCTCATTCGTTGAGTGAGATCAGAGAATGTTTTTTATTCCCTGTTGTGTCGTTCAGCTGCAGAAGAACCAGTGGATTCAGTGTTGGGGCTTCTAGCGCATAGGTTGGATTGCTCAGCCAAATAGCAGAGCTAATATGGACAGATGTGGGTAAGAGTGTTAACATCTTTGTTTTTAAACTGCCTTAGAGGTGACAGGTTAATAATTAAGCTTACGGGCATCTAACTGGTGACTGTTGTTTCTAATTAAAGTGATGTTATCACTATCACTATTCATGTTTAAATATTGTTATCTTTTTATGTTGCTTTTTTAGGGGAGTTGTTATTATTATGATTATTAATATGAGTCAATACGTGACAATCAATGTATTTTTGTGTTTGTACAGTGTGCTTTGGGGGCTGGGGGGGAGTTTGCTAGTTGGTGGGCTGAGGTGGGAGACCGTAGCATGTGAGGTTTTGGAAAGGAGGAATGTGAGAAAGCGTTATTGCCCACACTTCATGTGAATGGAAAAGGCGTTAAAGAAATGACAGCGTACAGTGGGTGGTAGGGCCTCAGCGCAGCCCGGGAGGAAATGGAATGAGAAAGTGCAGTCAGGCAGACCACTCATTCACCATGACAAATGGGAGAGGCCTAGGCCAAGGGGGATACCTGATACCACACGGTGGGCTGTGTGCACCTGCCTGGGCTTCGTGTGCGCCAAGCTGGAAGTGAACCTTAACTACTTGTAGCAGCACACCTCTACTGTTTGCAGATTAGGAGAATTTCAAATGTAAAATAAAAAAAACATTGATATTACTGTTATTATTCATATCAAATTTATATTTTTAAAATACTCCTGTTTTGTGTAAAAGGCCCTAAAAATAGTAATGTTTAAAATAAGAAGAAAAACATGGTGTGTGTTAAAAATGACTTGTTTACATTATGTACTGGGTGTTACAGGATATTAGGCCTAATACTGCTGTTGGTGTGCGCTTTTAAAAATTGGAAGCATCAAATAAAAACACCTTTGAGTTTGTAAAAAAAATGAAACAGATGGAACATCCTTCTTTTTCTTTTAAAAACATGTTTTTAACCAAATCGGCACCAGCAGCGTAAAACAACCAGACCCACCGTTTAACAGAAACATTTTTATACATTTTTTTTAGAACAAATATAAATAAATGCAAGTAATTCCTAGGGACAATTCCTAAGCTCAGACAAAAATAAATACTTGAAATAAAAGCTAAATTTTAAACATATCTCTTGTCAGATGCAATGCTCTTTAATTTTGTTTTGTAAAGTCTTTAACAATCTTTAAAAAAAAAAGTACCAGCATATTATTTAGACATATTAATGCAATTTATTGATGCTAAGTTTCCTTAAATGTAAAACTCATTAATTATTATGCTGTTTTTTTATTTTTATTTATTAATTTTTTTGTAGAAATGCCTTCATAACACATACATAGGACCGTTATTCAGCCCAGTCCAGAAACATTTCAATGTTCCATGTTTTCAAACCGAAGGTCACAAGTTGCAAATCATGAGGTTCCAAACTGCTGCGTGGATCAAATTCCGGTCGCATATTAAATCTTTGGGAACTGTTAGGAGTTAGAGGGATACTTCTATAATCAAATTGTATAAATGAGAACACAACAGTTTAACAGCAGAGAAACAGCTTTTTCTGCACTTGGACTCACACGTACTTGCGGAAATAATCACTGCCTTGGTGCTGTCACTTCTCCAGGAGTGTTGAGGAAGGATTTCTGATAACTTGGCACACAGATAAGCCGTAGTCACTGCAGTGCGGGTCAGTTTGTGACATCTGAGTGTTAGTACCATGCAAATCTGAAAATTCAAACTGCCTGGGATTTTTAAGTTATAGTTAGATATGAAATTATAAAAGATTTGTTCATTACATTCCTTCCTTTATAATATAACACACATTGTAGTCGTGTTTTATTACTAAAACTAAAATATTATATTTAATCATACCTGCAAAAAGTGAATATGATGCATAGAGCAAAATACAGAGAAGGAGAAAGCATAGTTATAATGAAAGTTGTTATTTTCATTAGTAGTAGTAGTAGTAGTAGAAGGATCATCTCTTTCTGACTTGCTTTTGGTTGAACTAAGTTTGTTTTTGGGAATTGGATCGGCTGCTCTTCTAAAGTATGGTTCAGGCTAAAGTTGGCAGAGCAAATTAAGCTGTGCCTTACTTGACTTTTTTAGGATCATTTGCTTCCATGTCAAACTTTTGAATGCAACAAATCAGACATGTGCTTCACATGAGAAAAATAGATAAACTGTAATGTATCTCAATGATCAATGATAAATAAATACATAATAAATACATAGATACAGGTGGTATGCTTATAAGATCCT
Source organism: Micropoecilia bifurca (assembly GCA_903067075.1). Taxonomy (NCBI): domain Eukaryota; kingdom Metazoa; phylum Chordata; class Actinopteri; order Cyprinodontiformes; family Poeciliidae; genus Micropoecilia; species Micropoecilia bifurca. Next base: position 126 of record CAEGAF010136449.1, on the reverse strand, counting down.
CACTTTCTTTCACCAATGTTTCTGCAATCTCCTCTTGTAGGTGTGTGTGTGTGTGTGTGTGTGTGTGTGTGTGTGTGTGTGTGTGTGTGTGTGTGTGTGTGTGTGGTGTGTTCAGGATGCTGTGGA
>CAEGAF010136440.1:0-20805 GCA_903067075.1 Micropoecilia bifurca | reverse complement strand
GTGTGTGTGTGTGTGTGTGTGTGTGTGTGTGTGTGTGTGTGTGTGTGTGTGTGTGTGTGTGTGTGTGTGTGTGTTGTAAAATATGCCAGACATTTAGGTATCAGGTGGTTTTAAGAAGAGGGGGGCAGCGGCTGCGCTGGCATTTCATTCACAGCAAACTCAGGAATTTAAGGTAATCTCATCATGTTCCGACACGGGATTTTATGAGACGCCAAATGGGTTTAAGAATCAGCTTAGACGTGTTTAAATGATCTTTTTAATATTTCTTCAATTACAGATGCTTTATGCTCGAGAACATTGTGTTCAAGAAAAAAATATAGAAGTTTAAAAAGCAGCTGTCTTGGCAAGATTTTATTTCATGACACCAAGGAGTGCTTGCCTAACTTATTCATGAGATAAAATGTGTTGTAAAAAAAAAAAAAGATGAGTGGTTTCGAAAAGGTTTTCAACAGTTTACAACATCTGAGCGTATTGTGAGTGATATATAAAAGCCGCTCTACTCTCACTAATGACTTCTGGCCCTCGGTGGCTTATAGATCAGTGTGTGTTCATTAATGATGCAGGCGTGCGCAAGTGTGTGTGTGTCAATTAGTGGGTGGAGGGGATTAGCTGTCTCCAGAGATTCTTAATTAACACAACACATGCAGGCAAAACTGTGTTTTTTTTCCCCCTCAGTTTTCCACTGAATTTCTACCTTTTTATGTGGTTATTAGAACTTTAAACTGACAGGAAGAATGCAGAAACAAGTAAGCTCAGAGAAAATAAAGACTCCCTGAAAAGTGTTAGAGATTTTTTTTTAGCAAATTTCTCTAACAGTAGTATAACTAGTAGTAGACAGATGTCGTTTATCTTTCTGTTTAAAGAAAAGTGAGGAAAAATCTCAGAGAAACTGGATGGCAAACATGCATAATATGTTTATTTTGCATACAAGCCCAAACATGCGGTTTTTATTTTGAAAAATTAATTTTCATCTTTAAGCCTCGTCTTCTGCTTCATGATTTCCAAAGCTACACAAGCCATCGTATTCAGTCCTCTAGCAGGAACTCTGCACCCGTAAACAGAGAGATTTGAGTTAACCTAACCCATATCACCTTTGTTTAAAAAAAAGTGTTTATTTGTGGAGGTCAGAGTTAAAGTGGTGTGCATAGTTTGTGGAAAACATGCTCAGATTTTCCTTTTAACATTTGCAGCCTCAGTTTTAATTCACAAACTAAACATAAAATAAAACATGAGACTTTGGTCAATTCAAACAACTGTTTTAGTTAAATATAATTATATGGCTCAACTAAATATAATGCTTCAGTATGGTGGGTAACATTTGATTGGTCAAACGATGGTCAGTTGCAAAGTCTTCTGTCTCAGGAAGAATTTTTTAAAATTAGATTACATAATCAGTTATTTATTAAATAAACGCTTGTGTCCATCCATTAATTTGGCCTTCAACAAAAGTCATGATTGGTCACATGATCCTTGCGGGAAACTAACAGCAACAACCCTGGTTTATATTGGTGTGGCTGACTTTGCCATCTACATCAATCCACCTACTCATCCATTCTTTTTAAGACTGGACTTAACATACGGCTGTTATTTTGCAAAATGCTATCAAAGATGGTGCTTCCCAGGGGTTCTCCAGGTCTTTTTCTTGATTGAAGAATTATTCCAGTTGTCCCAAATTTTGTCAATCGAGTGGCTCAATAGAGCCAGAAGCCTCAAATATTGCTATTACCCCTAGAAACCAGGCCATCGCATGACTAAGAAATCAGTAATAAGCAGTCTCTTGTTTATAGGCTGAACTTCGTGTTCGTTTTCTATACAGGAAAAAATGCCCTTTCTTTCAATCGACAAAACCACAGAAGGAACAACTTCTATCAATAACTGTATGTCAGTTTCAAATACATTCTACAACTGAATCATAAAAAATGTGGGTTTATTTTCCAAAATGAAGCCACAAAAGCAGTTATTATTTTTAATTTTCTTAGTTATCAGTACTTCCAGATGGAATGACTATGTTGATCACATTAAAATATTTTGCATAACATAAATCTGGAAGGAGTTTGAACAATTTTGGGCATAGCTGTGTTTCTGTATATAAATTAGATTATTTATGAAATGCTTTGAGATAACTTTTTTGTTCTGAATTTATGATAGATTAAAAAAACTAAATTAAATCGGTCCATAGGCCGGTAGTCTTCCACTAATCTGAAGGTGTATTCACTTTTCTGCAAACCCATGGTGATGTAACAATTTTTCTACAGTAGGTAATGCGACGGATAATAACTTCACAGAATTACACTTTAAAATATTCAAATATTCCTTCAAGCTCTGAATGCAAGGGCTCAATGGTGGCTGCCACCCAGGAAAACACAGACACCACATCCACTTTGACCATGACCACACACACACGCGCACACACACATGTACACACACTATGTGATGTATATAAGCTCTTAAAAGGTTAAACACACACCAGCGGAGGACAGGACATAAACGCAGACTGTAAAAGTACAGGGCTGTCTGTCCTTTCAGACACAACACATCAACAGAGTTGGGGATAACCATGTTGTTCGACAAACAAAATTACTCTGAAGTTCAAAAAGAAAAAAAAAAGGAAAAAAAATCACAGCAACGTTTAAAGAGAAACCCACAGCAGTTTGGGAAGGGAAAGGTCCTCTAAGGATAAAAAGGGGCCACATTGAAGAGGAAGAAGTAGAGCGAGCAAGGAGATAACAGACTTAATACTGCAGAGTGCCTACCTCTTTGTAGTTCACCTTGGGTTCTGTTCTCTTCCGCTTTCTGCCCTTCGCCTTGTGAGTCTGACTGGAGAGAATCCATTTTACAACCTGCAGGAGAGACGATGGTGGGGGTGAGGAGGTGAAGGCGGGAAAAAAGATAGGAAGAACAGACAGAGTAGCCAGGGGGAAACAGTGTGATGGTGGAGGATAAAAAAATGACAAAGATTAAATAAAGGTGAGAGTGGAACATCAGAAAGAGAAAAGTGTTCATTGTTCATTGGAAAAGAATAAAAGTTCTCGGCCGCCGAGTTCAGATAAAACGCTCACAGGACGACAGAGCAGTCAGAAAGCTCATCAGAGTGCAAAGTGAAAAAAAATTCACACAGGGAAAACAGCCCTGCACTCATTTGCAACTTTTCTGCACTCAACTAACATAAACAACCAGCGAAGACAAAATAAATAAAACGGAGCACAGCAGCTTTCAATTTGCACAACGGCCATCACATGTTTCCAAGGAAAGGAACAAATAAATATGGTTGAATGACATACAACAAAGAAATACCTATGAACATTTAGACCTAAATATGATGGATCTTCTTTTAAATAAAGTCACTGAAGCCATTTTGGTGCTTTAAACTTAAACTGCACATTTTGTCTTTCTTAGAAGGAAGATGAACGTGAGGATGTGAAAATATAGGCAAAGCAATTAAGAACAACATGGAAGCATTATGGGAAATCTGATAGGCAGCACAGTACAACACGCAACAGATGCACAGCGCTGTGTATGCGCGCGCCGCACTCCTCTCGGAGGCAGACAGAAGGAGAGACTGAAGCGGGGAGTGAATGTGGGAAAGAGAGGTAAACAAAGTGCGAAAGAGGTAGAGATAAGAGATTATATCAAAATAATGTGAAATAAAGCGCGGAACAATTTTTAAAAAGCCCAGAAATTAATAAAGGAAGCCCTGAGGCGGGAAAGAAGGGGGAATTAACTTGGTAAAAGAGAAGTCTGATGAAAATCAGATGATAATCATATCAAGCATGTGCAATATTTCCACTCTGAGCGCTTTTCTTGAAGACTGTCTGCCACTCCCTGAAGATGAGAAGAGAGAGAGAGAGAGAAAAGGAGAGAAGCGGAGGAGTTGTGCGCCTACCTCTGCTTTGACTTCTTCCACCAGCCTCGCCTGTGACCACACGGCGCTCCTTTCATGCAGCCACTGAACGGCAGAGGAGAAGGGGAGAGCAGTGAGCCGGGGGGGCAAGTGATCGGGACGGAGAGGAATGCTTTGCAGAGGCAGAGAGAGAGAGACCGAGCGAAGCAGGAAGGGGAGGGAGGAGAGGTGGGAGGAAAGGGAGAGAAGGTGGGTGCGCTATCACTTGTTCCTCTGGCGGAAACTCACTGCTTGACTCCAGAGGGAGAGACAGAAGGAAAGTGAAGGAGAGGAGAGAAAAACGGGGAGAAAGGTGGAACAGACAATTCACGTCATTCCTCGTTTCTGTTTTATTTTTTTCATCCATTCATTCATTTGCGATTACAGACACACACACACACACACACACACACACACACACACACACACACACACACACACACACACACACACACACACACATAACACTGGTCATGCAAACACCTATGTACAGAGAGGAGCCCTGACCAGAGCTTCTACTGTCTCACCTTAAGGTTGCAGTGCAGTGAATAATACAGCCAGTATGTTTTAATCTAAGGCTGGTTTTATGGTGGCTTTCCAGTCACATTTATATTCTCGGGTATGGGGTTTCCCATCTTCCCTTTGATAATACTCCATAAGTTATCTATGGTTTTAGATCTGGTTATTAAAGCAGGTATTGGCAATTTTGATCATGCAAACAGGTGCCAAGTTCTGCTGGGAAACCAAATCAGAGTTCCCATAAAGTCTGTCAGGAAATAGTATGAAGTGATCTCAGCTTTCCTGCTAGACAATCACCCTGACTTTGGACTTAACACTCAGCAAACCAGCACCAGCAGATGATTCCCCAAATCATTCCTGACTGTGGAAACGTCACACTGGACCTCAAGCAACTTGGATTTTGTGTCTCCTCATTCTTGTTCCTGAGTCTGGACGATGGATTTCCAATTAAAATACAAAATTCACTTTTATCTGAAATGTTGACAATGGGCAAAAGACCTGTTCTATTATCTCCATAGCTCAGTTGAAATGCCTCTGATGTTGTTTCTGAATCAAGAGCTGTAACACACACATCTGTGTGTTGTGACACTGCAAGTCCTGACCCCAGCTACAGTCCATGTCCTGTGAAGCTTTGCCAAACTCTTGACTGGCCTCTTGACTGTTTGAATATCTTCTCAAGGTTGTGTTTGGGCACCTTTTGATGCGCCACATTTTCTTCCACTCAACTTCCCATTAATGAGCTCAGATGCAGCAGTATGAACGGCCATTTTGTTTAATGACCTTTCCGTGTTTTACAGTCTTTATGGAGGTCGTCGATGACCTTTGCCTGGGCAACTGTCAGGCCAACATTCATCCCCATAATCTTGGAGTCCATAACACAACAGTTTTGTTTTAAAGGTTTTTGTTTTTTTAAGTAACTTGATTTTTGGTTATTATTAGCTGTGAGCCACAATCATCAAAATAAACTGAAATAAATGGGTGAATTTTATCCTTCAGTGTGTAATAATTTATGTCTGAGTTTCACTTTTTGAAAAACATTCTATTTTTGTTTATAATTTATTCAGATTCACCTGTAATAATATTGGGTGCTTGCAATGATGTGAAATAAGGGGGCAAAAAGTAGTGCATGGAATCAAGGTACCTTTAAACACTCTGATAAACAAGCAGGAAGCAGCATCCTCTGCCCATTACACACACTTCACAGATGTTCCCACACACATAACTGTGCAGCATTTTAGCTATCGTAGTTACCATAGCCACACACACACGCAAACACACACACAAAGTACAGTAGTATAACTGCATGCCTGAGTACTTCATGACTTTTTTTTTAAAAACAAAAAAAACAAAGGTACTCCAGCAGCAACAGATGTACTGAGGCAGAGAGAGAGAGGTGTTGGAGTGGGCAGTATAGAATGTAGTGAGTGTTGAGGCAGTAAATTGGCATTGTGTAACAGGATACCACACATAGCTCTTTTGCTGTTTGGATCTCAACAACTATTCTCTGGACAAAAAGCCCTTTGTCTACATCTAACACTCTGGTCTTGTTTCTGTGGCTGTGCTGTGTTTCCCTTTTGGATCAATATTAGACGACATCTAAAGGTCTCATCTCACGTTCCTTCAGCAAACAAGGAGGCGATAAATCACGTCAACTGTTGGATTCAAAACTGTCATTTGTGGCATATCAGTTTCTAAATGAAGAGTGTATGTAGAGAACAAATAGTGGTCCCTCATTTTAGGACAAAATGGATGACATCATGTGTTTAATGTATCCACACTGGTGAGATTTTGCACCTTAGCAATGTAGTGGAGTGACCGGCTAGGTAGATCAAATATACATAGAACCATTACCACTAACAAGACACGGACAGAGTTTTACTACTGTCCTGATGTCTATTGTTATGTGAATAATATGTAATTTAAGCTTGAACATTTAAAGGTGCATCAAAAATTAACTGGTGACCTGAACCAGATGAATATGAGATTGACCTTCCCTGACCTCTGGTCAGAAAGTGTGAAAGGCAAATCTTGAATATTTTTTTCTAATTAATGAACGTGTCATGCCTAAACCATGCAACTTCAACGCTCTTCTGTGTGGAAGACTCAAAGTTAGCCACCTTACTGATCAATGTGCTGATCAGTAAGGTGGCTCTAATGAAATCAGAGGAAGCATTAAAAAGTATAAGAAGCTACTTAAAAGGAAACTATTGAAATCAAAACCTAAGCTGTTATGTCAGGCTGCTACTTTTAAGCAAAACATGTAGACTAAACATATTGCAGACAAGTTGCTCTGTTTGATCATTTTTAGCTTTCATCCTGTGAAACCTAAAAGGCTGGATTTGTGAATTTGGCAACCTTTGAAACATTCAAAGGTAAATTAGAGGTCAAGAGACTGCTATTCAGAGTACAGATGCTCGTCTCCAACACTAAATGTCAATGCAGTAAAAGTTTTAGTCTGTTTTAATATAGAAAAAGGTTGTGTTACAAAACTTCTCTCTCACACATTGAGTGATCTGGCCTCTGTTTCTAATATAAATAATTAATGATCACTAATAGCCTGGAATGTTGGATAAAAAAAAAAGAATTATGGATTGCAAAGAGAAACTGGAATCAACAAAAAATAAATTAAAAATTATGTCATCAACACTTAATGAAGCTTTGTGAAGAAGGAATCGTCCACAAACTGATCAGTGCACCTCCAGCAAAGACAAAGGGTAACTGTAAAGAGAGTTCAGAGTATTCACTTTTTTGATACGGTCATTGTGACTTAAACAACAAAAAAAGTTGGGAAGAGATAAAAATAAGACGGTAAATAAGGATGTTTTCTCCTTTGAACAGAAGACGTGACATATTTCTGTTGCAAGTCTGAAAAGCTCACTGTACCTTAAGGGTTCAAAAACAAGTGACAGGTCTGGGTTGTTTCTGAGGTTTTGAGTTGGCAGACACCCAAATATAGACTATCAGCACAGAGAAGCATACTTTTTTATAATAGGCCCCCTTTAGCATACGAGTTGAGCTGGTTGAGTTTTTTTGTTATTCAGTAAATAGAGTCAATGAAGAGCTGAATGATAAGCATAATTATAATCCACAGTACAAATGTCAATGTTCATAATAATGCAATCACAAAGGACTGAATGCATGTAGTATCTGGTATGCTATAACTGCTCTGCTTCACAGTAAATTTCTGGTTTGACTGTTGTGTTCATGGAACAGAAACATCTGAGTGAGGAAAATGTGGATTGATCGATGTTTTTCTAATGTGTAGCTCTAACCCTATAAATGTCATTGTCCTGGTTACATATTTCTCACAAATGCACACTTCATAGGCTGGCAAAAAATATCTGTTTATATTTTATGTATGTTTGATGAATCTGGGAAATTTGGTATCTTTATTTTGGATGTACAAAGTACAAAAACTTTTCAGTGCTGTGCTTTGCATATTCAGAGTCCAATTTAACTTGAATTTAAAGTAATTTACAGACCAAACCGGTGGCAGGGGTTTGACTTTGCATGTTTTGACATCAAAATATGCCAAAAAAAATAAAAAAATAAAAGGAGCAGAGTTAATATTTTTATATCCCACCTAACTCATTATTTCAGATTTTCTACAATGTCCACACTTTGACAAATTTCTTTTTGATTACAGAAAGAAATCCAACATGTTTTTATTTATTTTAAGAAAGGTTTGCATTAATTCTGGAAGCTCCAACCTAAGACATGCCCTTGTCCTATGTAAGATTTGAATCACAAAAATATATAAAAAGAGCTCTATAATATTTTGGGGCTGTCTTTTTATAGGGGCAGTGAACAAAAGAATGAAATAAACCAAAACCAATAAAAAAACCAAGGAAGTATGTGTCATTGTTTAATGTAAACCAAGTAAGCCACAAGGCAAAAGAGCCACCTTCAATTTAGTCCATGGCCTAATACTAACCATGTACCAAAATGTATTGAAATGATCCAATCAAAGGTCCAGACTTCAATCTAATTGAGAATCTGTTGCAAGTTTTGAAACTTAGTCCACAGATCCTCTCTATCCAATTTGACTGAACATGAGCTTCTTTGCAAGAAATAATGGGCAGAAATGTCCTTTTCCAGATGTGCACAGCTGGTAGAGACAAACCCCAAATGACTTTCCATAAATAAAATGTAATAATTGTTTTATTTAATAATTGTTTTTTTCTGACTTTCATATAAAAATGTGTCTTTTATTTTACATTCACAACTATTCCTGCTTGTGATTGTTGAGAACAAATCTGAAACAGTCCACAAGAGTATGAGCACTTTTGCAAGATATTTAGCAATAATCAAAGCATATTAATTAATAATTATTTAAATTTAAAAATTGGAGAAAAATATATCAGAGTGAAAGTTTTGGCACATCACGGCTGGCCTTCATTCAGCCACCGTGTCTGAGACTATCCCCCTCCAAAGGGAGTGCTTACTCATCTAAACTAAAATATCTAAAATAGGCTCTCCCTCATTCCCCATCTCTTTTTCCAGGATTGGTGTGTGTCATTGTTTATTATTAGGCCAAACCATTTTTTTTTTTCCAGACCAGATTGTGGACCAACACATGGGAGTCTGTGGCGATAAAGAGCGAGACAACCCGGGAAAGATTTTTTTAAAAATGTGTTTGTGTGTAGTGTACACAATGGACAAGTGCTCACATTTGTAAGAGGTTTTAATCGATCTGGCTGATCTACTTAGCCACTGACTGGCACATCAAAACAAAAATAAATAAATAAACAAGGGAGCCTGTGCAGAAGCACTCAACCCTTATCCAATCAGGTAGGAGAAAACAGAAGTCCCCTCCACAGTGTCCTTCCCACCCTCAGAGGCCCCTGAAAGGCTCTAGTTACATCAGCACGTAATCTAGAAGGTGAATGTTCCCAGACAGCCATGCAAAAAAAAAAAAGAGAAAAAGGACAAAACACAGACACACAAAATTTGCACGTACGCTGTGTGGTAATTAAGATCAGTTACCATAGAAATAGGAGAATTGAAGAAGCCGTTAAAGTGGATTGATCGTGTGGGTGTGTATTTGTAATCCAATAATCTATGACTGGGGGTATTTTTCCCAGCTAGAGGCCAGTGGAGGAGATGCGTCGCTCAGATAAAATAACAATCTATAACTTACAATTACACAGATTTCTTTTTTTAGCCTGTTTTTGTCTCACATATGTGTTTCAGGTGATCAAATACATTTTAAAAACTGATCAAGGAAACCTGAGTAACCTGAATGCTGTTTTTAAATAATTGTTTTATCTATTAAAGAAAATAAAGCTGTCCAAATCACACCAACTTGACCCTTTATGAGAAGTAATTGGTCACTAAACATAATCACTGGTTGTCCAATAAATGGTAACAAATCACTCAATAATTAATGGCTGAACACCCTCCTTTAGGATTTATAAATAGATAAATAATTTATAAATAAATTAATTGAAAAAGTGATCTAGATATTTCTCTTTCTACATAAATATCCATATATATATTTTTTCCAGTTGCCAGGAAAAGCTGTTAGCAGGAAAGCAATCATCATCAAGCTGTTGTTCAATCCCTTCTGGCAAACAGTCACACCACATTTAAGCTGGAGTATTTGTCCAGTTATTTACATCTAATAGGGGACATCATTTTGATTATGTGAGTTGTATTACACAGATGTTTAGAGATCTTCAAAAGATATCCTCAAGTGTTATGTCTTTCCTTATCTGGTTGTGCAGCATGTTTGCATCAACAGTACTAAAGAAGTGAGACCAAAAAAAAATCACTGATTTAAAATGAAGAGCTATAATTCTTGGGAAACTATCTTTAAATTCCTGCCAGTTCTGCTGTGGCACATAAAGATAAATACAATAAATTCTCAAAGCAGAAGCCTCATTTAGAAATTTGCACTTTCATTCATTAAAAAGGCAGATTGCAAAAGAGACTTCTCATACCTCTGGAATTCCCGGTCGATCAAGCCAGTCTGCGTAAATAGCACTGAGGGTGAGGCCCTTTCTGGAACACAATGGCACAAGTGTTAGTTTTATTCCTATTATTACAGTGATGATTGTTATTCCCCAAGAAACCCTTTTAAAAAACACGTCTCTGGGAAAAAGCTGGAAGGGTTCTGGCAGGCTTGAGTTTGGGCCAACACCTTAAACAACAAAAAAAAAAAAATCAGGGACACACCCGTCTTCCTATACAAGACAGAGTAAACAGACATGTACAGACAATGAATAGGATTTAGACGTATGCATGTCATGCAGACAAACATTTGTATGAAAAAGTGTAGCTGCGTCTATGAGACAAAGTGTATGTTTAGTGGATGAAAACCGTCTCAGACAGAACCGCCACAGAGATCGAAGCAACATGCAAAGACAAATGTGTGTGCAAACAACCATTCCACAAGCAGTCAGCAGTAGGTATGCAAACTCTAAAGCACACGCAGAGTAGAAGGGTAACCATACGGCATACCCTTCACCACACTATTAATCTTTCTGGCTGTGTTTAAAAAAAAAAGTCTCCACTCTCTCGCACTGAAGCTTTTACTGTGTGCCGTGAGATTCAGTCCATTAAAGAGGCCATTTTTTTAAATGAAATGTTCTCATTTCCATCTTTATTTTTACAGCTATGCTCCCCTAACAGAGGCTCAATTACTGGCTTTATACATTTGCCAAATATATTCCAATAGGACCTTCTTCAAAGTATTTTTTTTTTACTGTTCACTCAGAATTACAGAATTAGACATTAAATAGTGCTTCAATATTAATTTAAAGAGGTGATTTCTACAGACAGAGATAAAGACAATCTTCCTTTTTCTTGTGTTAATTTTCAGTTTAGCTACTTGAATATCCCGTCTCCCAGGTTCAAATTTAAACTGCAGCAAGGTTCATTAAATGTCAGTTATGCTGTGTGAATTTATGCAAAAAGTAATACTAGCGAGCAAAACCGAATGCATGTCAGTGAGGGTTGTAAATATGTCTAAATAGGGACAAGGGGTCAACAGACAAATCAGTCACGCCACAGTTAGGATGGTTAAAAATAAATTAATCACACAGGCACTTAGGGACCAGGCTTTACTCTTTGCTCACTAACATCGGCTGACTTTTATTTTGTAATTTTTAGTTATTTTGTTAACAATACAGACTAATGATGATGATGTATGGTAACTTTTTTACATGGTGGATATAACATTTTAGATCCTGAAAGCACAATAAAGTCTGACACAAATAAATTATATTCAAGATGTTCCTTGTTTTTTGAATTCCAAGAATAATTTTAAAACAAATTCCAGATACATTTTTCCTCACATTAACTTGAAGTGTATTTTTTTCTGCCTTAGCAGTACGACATAAGGTGTCCATTTTGGGCCGCTACATTAACTTGGTGCAGATAAACTGAGGATTAATACATAGGCTGATGATGTGTAGAAAGGCGAGACTTTCAGCTGTTTCCATTCACTCCAGCTACAATATTTTTCTACGCATTTTCTAAACCACTCAGTTGCATCTTTAGCATTAAGAAAAAAAAGGAACACTGGCAAATGATTATGAACGGCAATGCTGGCTAAAACTGGATCAGAAACTAGAACGACCATCTAAAGGCTATGGCAAATAACAGGTAGTAGGTTTGACAAAAAACACTTTGATTTCCACAGATGTGATGTCAGACTGTTTGGCCTCCCAGCCACTGCCTCAAAGAAAACATTTCCCCTGACTTCATCCTCCTTACCAGAGAAGTCAAAAGATAAGTCCTCCCCTTAAAAACCCACATTCCATCAAGAGAATTTGTTATCACTACTTTCTTCTTGTGTAGCCGCTGCGTTAATCATTGATGCCAGAGTTTGGTGTCCGGTATGTAACATCATGGCTCTAGCAATTTTCCTTGGCATTACCAGCTGATTTGTGGTCATTTCCCCCCTTATTTACTCCTCTAACTGACATGGACAATAAGTCTAAGCACAGCTGAGAAGGAAAGGTTATATTAAAAAAAAATATGATATATGGCTTTTAATGATCATTGGCAAATCCATATTCAGAGGTGTGCAATGAGCATAAAATGTTACAATCTGCACAAACATGACAGGCTTTACTAAAAAAGCCTTAGGTTTTGGCAAGTTGAGTTGGTTCATAATAGAAGTATTGAGACATAAGCTTTTGAACTCACAGGAGCATTTAAGGCTCAAATTCAGCCATGTTTTATGTAACTGAGGGACAACTTTATTGCGGTTTCCAGATTATTATTTGGTAATTAACAGAGAAAAGAGTTTACATACAATGGAGATCTCCGGAAAAATCTATCTTTTTTTATAGATTTGCATAATCCTATATTGACTATGTCTTGATTATTTTATCCAGTAATGTATGAGCATGCAAAAAGCAGCCATGACCCTCAACAAACCGGTACTTTGATCCTAAATCCTTCTTGTCCTTTTGTGTTGTTTACAGACAGAGGGATCACATCGAAATATTGACTGTGCCCAACTCTCTCTGTCTAATTCAATCAATTACTGGCTGGCCCAGCAGCACGCTCCACCTGACAGAGAAGGCAAGACAACAAGATTCACGGCAGACAAAAGGTGAGGCAAAACAGAGCTTGCAACAGAAAGTTTGAAGGTTGGGAGAGCTAATGTGAAATACAGACCGAGAAACGGGAAGATGCAGGAAGAGGTTAATGAGGCAATCAGAAAAGATGGTGAATTGAATGATAAAGCAGAGAGAGAGAGAAAAAATGAGAGAGGAGGAGAGCAGGAGGAGCAGTTATCCTTTTACACTTCAATTAATAAGAGAGTGGATGAGACTGTTCAGTTAACCAGATTGGTGTTTGGAGCGTTATTAGACTGATTGTTTCCACACCAGGACCTCCACAGAGAGTAAATCAACAGAAGCTTGCCTATTTCACATTAAGCTATCATCATCATCCAAGACTAAAATGCTTAAGCTACTTTTGGGGGGGAAAAAAGAAAAGATTATTAAAGATTTCTGCTATTTGACTGGAATGGAAATCCCCTACTTTAATGCAGGCGAATGGATTCAGAGCTTCATATAATTCATGAATTAAACAGTAATTGCTGCCACTTACATACCTCTCCATGTGTGGGAAGGTAATCAGGAACATTTGCAGGAAATCCTGTTAGGAAATAAAAAAAAAAGATGACGAGAAGAAATGTGAGGCATAAAGTGAGATGTGGGAGGAAGAGTGTCAGAGACAGCAAGGCATACCTGATGTTAAGTCAAGTGTGCAAGGTCAGACCATGTTTACGTTACATCCATTATTTAGTGAGAAGATTCAATCTGCCACCGCAGATGCAGGAGCCAGGTGGAATGAATCACATGCATACACATACAGACTCCCAGGTGTTATTGTTCAGGTGCTGGTGTCAGCAGGATAAACGTCTGCATAGCTGCTCATACACGGAGCTGAACATTAAAATTGGTTTTCAATTGGCTGCACGACTTGAAATGCTATCTTAAATATAGAATGACATCTTTTCTTTCACTTTAAGTGTTTTTATTTGCATTTTCAAGTGTGGTAAGGTTATAATGAAAGGTGCTGTAATACAAAAGTTGTGTCAGCAGGCAGCAATAATGTTGGCATCATAACTCTAAAGAAGATTCTAAGCTTCTCCCAAAGTCATTGCATCTTAAGTTTTCTCTGACACCAATTAGCATTTCCTCAGAGTCATTTATATAAACTGAAAGTCAGTGGAACTGGTGTGAAAACAACACCTGAAAATGACTCATGTTGTGGTTTCTTTATAAGCATATGCAACATAATTTCTAGACTATTGAGTGCACTTGAATATAAGCTGTCTCCACTAATATTGAAAAAAAAGACATACATGTCATAGCTTGTTGAAAGAAAATAGGGTTTTTGACTAAAATCCCTATTGCATATGCAATTTTATTACTATTTTTTTTAAATTCATGTTTTAACCAATGGAAGGTGTTAAAGCAAAATCACAATTTTGCCAAGCATCAATACTAGCAGACAAAAATGTTCCTCTAAAAGAACTTCGGTCTCACCTGAGACAAGACAAGTTGTCCATGGTATTTCTTCACAAATAATCTGAAGAAGTCAATTAAGTGCTGGTCCCCAACTTCACTGGCCAAGAACATGAGAAGGAAGTAGCCCTAGGCAGGGAACAAAACATGATCCATCACAAAAACATAAACAAACTCAATGGCGGGTCCAAGCACACTGGAGCTTTTTTGGCAGTACAATTGAAAGGACAATCTAGAATCACTCTTATCATTTAATATGCCAACGCTGCAGTTCCAGTACTTTATATATTTTCCTCTGTATACCTCTGATTCTATTTTCTTATTTCCTTCCTGCCTTTAATACACTAGTTTCTTACCTTGAGATAGTGGACTTGCATGAAGGTTTTGTCGGGGTTAAGAGCGTGTTTGATTGTGGAGGAGCCAGAGTCGCTGACTTGACCAGTTCTTTCCATGTTCGGTCTTCAGGTAAATAACAGGTAAAAGTATAAAACAAAATCACACAAAAGTTTTAAATACTTTCAACTCTTCTGTGTAATATTGCAGACATATGTTCTAGTTAACAATAAACTGGAGTTGCATTGTTACACACTGTCACACAATTGCTACATTGTTTATTCAAGCTACACATTTTTATGTTTCCACCCATATTTTCTATTTGTTTGCTTTTTACGTAGAGATTTGGCCATCTTTGATGAAAAATTGGTTATGAGGATTCTGGCCCTGAACTTTATCTTAAAGGCCATGTGTTGAAGCAGTGTTCTAGAAATATGTGTGATAAATAGCTTGCTTTTGCATCTCAGATGTGATAATTGTTGTTTCAATTGAACCATTTGAATTTATGGCTTTATCACCAACCCATGAACATCACTAGCAATTATTGAGAAGTGGGAAGAAATCAAGAAAAAACAGTGCAAGAACAAAATAGAAGATAAAGACAAAGACTCTATGGACAGAAAGTCCACGATACACTAATATTAGTGACATTTCAGAAGTAGGAAAACCACAGTTTCTACATATCAAGACTTCACTGTCAGCATCACAAAATCCACCCCGTCAAGCAATCTCTCACTTGTGAACGAAGAGATTGCCCAGTTGCCATGCACCGCCTGAGGCAGGCAGGAACTCAAGCTTCAGATTTATAACACGGTACTATAGACTTTATATGACCTCGCAATGCTGCACTCGGACTTTACTACCTATGAGTCACGATGCAAACATATAACACTTCCACAAATAAAGCACCCCCGACTACCAGAACTCTGCATTTAACATTTTATGTCACCTAAGCACAAATCATGCCTTAAACCTCCATAAACACACCAACAAACACACATAAAACCAATAAAGAAACGGGCAAACAAAGCCTTGACATGGGACGACGTGCAGTGATAGCTTCAGTTAGCTGGCATCGATCAGGATGAGCAGATTAACTCCGTGTGCCAATAGGAAGGCCTTGAAGGATCACCCTCCCACCGAGTCGATACAGCAGGCGCCTGGCCCAGCGATCAATACCCCCTTCATCACTGCCTAGCACTTTTCTACGGGAGCGCTTCATGACTAGACCAGGCGGACACATGCACACAAAACAGACGAGCGGTGAGATCGACCACGCAAATCGGAGATTCAGATAAACCAGGTATGGCTTCGGGTGTGAGGAATGAATCAACGGTCAAACTTTTCATCCGTCTCTCCCACACGATGAGCAGAAGAGTGGGGTACGGGTGGAGATGAAGTAGATTACAGCGGCTGGCAGAGGGAGCAAGTGGTGAGGGAGAAATCGAGGACAAGAGAGAGACAGGAATGTTTGGTTTGCTAAACAGACAGAGAGAGGAAGTCATCAGCTTCCTGGAATTTCTAAATTTGACTGGACACTTGCAACAGCTTTCATCGCGCATCCAAGGATGTATTTCTACTCAAGATGAGACTTTGGGGAAATTATGCCAAAGTTTGCACTAATATTCTCAGCCTGAGGTGAACTAAATTGCCTTAAAAGTATGAAGGAACCACTTGAGTGTTTTCTTATTTTACTTACCAACAAATAAGAGGTATATCTTAGTATCCTGTACTGTCATGAAAGAGAATATATTTTGGTAATAGGTTCAAAAAGGGAAACCAATACGTTACATAGATTTATGACAGATATATTTCAGGTAATTTCTGTTAATTTTGATTATTAAACCCTACATCTACAGAAAACTCCAAAGTAAATTTCTCAGAAATTACAATAGTATGTCAGAAGAAAAAAATAAAAGAATTTGAATTCAGAAATTTTATGCTATGACTATAATATGCAATCATGGGGAAGACTGCTGACTGCAGACGTCTACAAGGAGGGTGAGCCACAGAATGCCACAGAACGGCACTGTTAAAGAAGCTGACTGTTTTTGTTGGAAAGTTTATTGGGGGAAAAAAAAAAAAGAGTGTGGTAGAAAAGGTGCAGGAGCAACCATGAAAACCACAGCGTTGAGAGGATTGTGAAGCAAAACTCATTTGAGAGTTTGGAGGTTTGGACTGCAGCTGGACTCAGAGCTTGAAGAACAGCCGCATAGAAACTCCTGAGTTGCAGACAAAGACAGGATGGTCATACCTGGGCTGAGGAGAAAAGGAACTAGGTAGACTTCAGTCCAAAATTCTCTTTCCAGATCAATGTAAAATTTAATTTCATTCCAAATCTAAGGTCTCATTGACCGAAGGAAAAAGGGAGAAGCACAGAATCAAAGTTCCATGAGGTTCAGTGTGAAATATCCTCAGTCTGTGATGGTTTGGTGACCTACGTAATCACCTGGTGTTGGTTCACTGTGTTTAGTTGAAAGACACCATAGCCTTCTGCCTTGGTTTGCAAGCTTAACAAGATCCCAAATTAAATTTCCACCAGGACTTTGCTTCTGCCCACACTGCCAAAAGTACCAATACCTGTTTGAATGCCCATGACATTGCTGTGCAGTACAGTCAAGAGATAAATTAGAGGCAACAGACTAGACAGTGCAGATGAGATGAAGGCTGCTATGAAAGCATCCTGGACTTCTTAGGAACTCAGCAGTAATTTATGCCAAACGAGCCCCAACCAAGAACTGAATGCATTTACTACACAGTAAATTCACTTTTTTAGTATTTAAATATTTCTGTATTAAAAGTGTTTTAATTATTTTTACCAACATACAATAATCACCAAAATTAACATCAAATCTCACATCTCTGATGAATCTATAAATGGGCTTCACTGTTTGCATTGAATAACTGATATAAAATCACCTTTAAAATGAATCCAATTTGTCAAGACGCACTAGTATTTTTTTACTTCCTCTCAGTTCTGTTCAGTTCTCAGCTCTAAGTGCCCATATCAGTCTGTTAGTGATGAGGAGATAACATAGGCTCACATATAGACAACAGGGGATCCTTTATCCATGGGTGAATGTGTGTGTGTGTGTGTGTGTGTGTGTGTGTGTGTGTGTGTGTGTGTGTGTGTGTGTGTGTGTGTGTGTGTGTGTGTATCTGTGGGTCAGACAGAGAAAAAAGATGGACTTTGGCTAAAGAAATAAAAGCAGTGACAGGACATGTATTTCTAGAGAAAACAGGTCCGCTGTGTGTGCACATTACGCAGGAGAAAAATGTTGATCTGTCACTGGTGGATAACACAAACTGACTTCATAGACCTGCAAATCCCTCACTTTCTGCCTCTTTTTGACACATAGGATTAGCTAAAGCTTCAGGTTGAAAGAAACAATGGCTGCGTTGAACAACTCACAATCCATCAATGCATTTTGAATAAACAGGGCTCATATCTGAATTGTAGTGTATGTGTGCAAAAGGGGAAGGCTGTTCTGTGCATTTGTTGTTCTGCATGTACCTGGGTGGGTCCGAGTTTGGGGAAGGAGAGAACGAGTGAGAAAGGAAATCGGGAGCTATTACTGACAGAGCCTAATGTCAAACGCACACACTCGCACACAAACACAAAGAGGTTTATAGCTCCGCGAGCCATATCCTGACAAATTACACTGGGTTGACTGTGGAAACCGGATAAGGTAGAGCAGCGCTTCTAGCAGCCCAGTAAATCAGCAGGGAGAATGGCGTCTGGCCCGGGCTGCCCTAAATATAACTCATCTGAAATGGTCTGATAAACACTGGCCACTGGGGCCCCTGCTGGATCATAGGCTGTCGATTGTGACCTACTGAACTTGAAAAGAACAACCTGCCATGTAGCTTTTGTCTGTTTCCTGGTGAGCTTAGAGGATGATGCTCTTCCATCTCTGTCTGCACTGATTGGCCATATCAATATGATCATTGAAAGTCAAAGCAACACTGCTCATCAGGTGTTTTTTTCTGCAAAATAAATAAATAAAAAATCATTTGTCTGTTGTTTTACATGGGTGTTACTCTGACATGAAACATTTTTCACAGACTAATTACAACTCCTCACACTATGGCAACACTCTCCCTATTGTTCGACAAAGGAGATAATAATATTTCATGTACATCCACAAGCGCAAGGCAGAACTTATTACTGTTATCCAATCCATCAGACAGAGTCTGCAATGTGTTAGTTATCCTATAAATCTTTAATTAAAATGGCGAAATGTATTCCTGGGATGTTAATGTCCTTCTAATGTCTTTATGATTCTGATGAGGAGTTCCTGGAAGGAACCCAATGTAATTTGGTCACAATTATTGGGATAATGATTACATCCACAGTAAATATTCAGAGATTTCTCTTTTTATTAACCAAACGGTTCTTTTTACGTGAACAAAATAATGTACAAATGTGAGCACATGTTGCATTCTCAACTGACTTACAGACTGTAAAGCAATTACCGTCTGCCCAATCTGACAGCTGATTTACTAAATGCTAAATAAATTCAGCATTTTGTCCATGTTACTAGGACCTCCTGGTGTTGTAATTTTCAAGGAAAGTTCATGAAAATAAAAGAAAAGTTATTGGACGTCACTGAAGAATGTTTTGCAAAAATAACAGACACTACAAGACTACAAGAGAACCAGCACTGCTCATTTCTGGAGCAGTGTTGGGTGCACTGGTGCAGTGGTTCCCAAACCTGGTCTTAAAGTAACCCTGCCCTGCATGTTTTAGGTGTTTCCTTGCATCCAAGCACCTTACTTAAATGGAAGGGTGGTTAATAGGCTTCTGTAGCATTATGTGTCTGAAGAAAAGGTCATACAGTCATTTGAATCAGGTGTGTTGGGACAAAGATACATCTAAAACATGCAGGTCAAGGGTACTTGAGGACCAAGTTTGGAAACCACTGCACTAGTGAAACTACAGAGGCCAACTGTCCTGACAGTCAGAAGCATAAAAGTTTCCAAAGTTTCTTGGTATCATGAAGCAATAACAGCTAGTTTCACTGGAACTAAGGGGCAAAGATTAACTCCTGAAAACCCCCTACATTACACCAAACATTAGACTTTAGACAACACAGCCAGGTCATTGCTGTCCTCTTGGAAACTGCCAAACCTAAAGTGATTCATCAAACTAACCAAAAAAGAAGTGTGATTTGCCACTTCAGAGAACATATTCTCACTGCTCCGGACTGTATTGGTAGCAACTGCATCTGGTACTTTGCATTAAATTTGGTTATGGGTTGTTTGGATAGAGCTGCTCAGCCATGTAAACTTACTCCACGATGCGCCATGCACCATATGAAGTTTGAAGGTCTGTCGCCTTTAACTATGAGAAAACTGGCACTATTAACCTCCACTGACCCTGCTCTATGATTTTATGTGGTCTAACACATCATGACTAAAAGTTGTTATTGTTTCTAATTTGTTATAATATAAATAAAACTTGACTGTGGAAGCAGGAAGGACATTTTTATGACTGGACTTATTGTACAGGTGGCATCCTGTCATAATACCATATCAGAATTCAATGAGCTCCTAAGAGGGAATTGTTTGATTTAACAAATGTTTGTAAAAGTAGTATGAATAGGTCATAGATTTTAAACATTTGTGGCCATCAAAGTGTTTTTGTTTGTTTGTTTTTTGCAATTTTATCAACAACACGAGAGTAATATTATTGTGAAACAACGTTATGCTCGCAGATATTAACAGACTATAGCAGAGGCCTTTACTTCCAGTCCTGGAGGGCTGGTGTCCTGCAACTTTTAGATGCACGTTTGCTTAATCACAGCTACGTCAGATGGGCAGGAAGAAAGAAACATTCCTTGAAGTTGCCGACTGTATCAATCCACCAGATCAGTCATAACTGATCTGGTGTTCAATCGAACTCTGCCAAGAACAATTTGGGCTCTTTAGAGAGCTATGCAGAAGTATCAAAGATGGTAAGCCCCTCTACTTTCCTTACTAGTCATTTGAAAATGATCCCATCAAATCTCTCATGCACGCTGCAACTTAGACATTCCATATATACCACAGAATGCACACACACACACACATATATATATA
>CAEGAF010136436.1:0-19926 GCA_903067075.1 Micropoecilia bifurca | reverse complement strand
CTCCATATGGTTATAAATACTCTATTTAGATTAAATTAGGTTTACACTGAAATATTAACACCACAGTTTTTACTGTGTAGTACATACGTTAAAGAAGAATTGTGAATGATGGTTGCACAGCAAATACCAAAAGAACACAGTGTGTTTAGTCTAAAATACTAAATTGAAGGAAAACGAAACCATAAGAAATAATAATCCCACCTCAAAATACATAAGCGGTCCAAAGTTAAAGCCATTTGCAACAAAACAAAAAAGTCAAGCAACAAATAATTTGGTCTAAAGATATCTGAGGTTCTGCAGGTGAAAGTTTAGATAGTTATTGTTTAGGTGAGGAGTCTTGCCATCTACTGGTGTAAAAAGTCATAGCAGCCCTTTACCATGACTATGTTTTCTTCTTCTGACGAGCTTTATGGAGATGCTGATCTCACTTTGCAGCAGGATGTCATGACTACTACTATAATTAGCTAAATGGCCCAGCAAGATTAAATAAAACATCAGTCCACTGCTCGGAAAATGTGGTAGACCATTTGCACGTGTTTAATTTGTGTTCTATTTATTTTTGAGTTATTCCACCAACTTTCCTATTACAAAACAATCTATGCATTTAAAAAAAAAAGCCAAATATCGTATAATAAGCAATTCGTTCAGGGTCGTGTAAGTGTAAAACAAAAAACTCAATCTATTAAGATCTTTATTTTTATTTCATTCCCCAGTTGAGTGTGGCTGAGCTTCCTGCAGGGTGTGACATTTCCCCAAAAATGGGGGACAAAATAAGTCTAATTTATAAATCATCACTTTTAGAATTATTATGAAAATGCGCAATCAGCACTAATTGCTATAAAAATACACTTTTTATTGTGACTTTTTGGTGCGTCAATATGTGCACGCGCGTGTGTACGTTTGCGTTTCCAACCCGCAGCCGCTGGAAGTGAGCCACGATGATGCTTTGATGAAGCGAACACATTTCACCGGTGCTAATCCGGATGTGACCTAAGCCGGGACCTTCACAATAAAATGGAGTAAAGTCGTATCTTCGGATGAGACAAAGATTGAGCTATAAGGCCACATTGACAAGAACACCAGTTGTCAAGCATGATGGTGGCAGCATTATGCTTTGGGTCTGTCAGTTGTGCTGGTCCATTGCGCAAAGTGGAAGGAAAAATGAAGAAGAAAAACTACTTTCAATTTCTTCAACTTGACCTGAAATAAACAGTTGGATGATTAAAAAGTGGGCATGCATCATCAAAAGTGTGCTAGTTCGAATGAAGCAGGAACTAGGTGTTGGAAGGGCCTTCACAGAAGTCAGATCCGTGCAAAGAAAACCAGACATTTTAAATAAACTATAATAATCTCACCATAAAGTGATCAAATATTAAGACAGAATAATGTAAGAAGCTCGATGATGGTTACAAAAAGCAGATGACATGAAACGTTCTAAGAAACAACCAATTGTTAGTGGGAATATTTGTATTCTTGAGCTTGTGTGTATGCATTTTAACACTGTAGAAAAAATACAAAGCTATGCATCAAGTTTTGTCTTAAAAAAACTAGATGTTTGCTCTACAATCACTCCTCCAAATAAATCCTCGAAAAGTTAAGGCAACATTCACAACCAGGAATGTTTGAGTGTATGTGAACATTTTCTCTGAGCTAAAAAAACAAACAAGTATTACATTATTATTTTGATGGTTCAGTATCCATGTTCCTGAAATATATTCATGGGTGTAAATCACACAAAAGACATTTTAAAGACATTTTAAGCATTTATTTTGTAGAAGAATAGCAACCAGTGTAAAAATAGGCACCCTTGTAGTTTTTATATAGTTAGTTAAATGTAGCTCACCTTAGATGTTTATTTTGAAATCCTGTGGAGGAAACGCTGTGCGTGATTACGTCACACTTACTGGCGGCTGAGTTTTTGAAGAGGAGCGAATGACTGGAAAGTGGATAACCGAGGTGAGCACCTGAATCTGCACACCTGCAGCTCGTTAAACACTGATAGCCATTAACGAGGCACCTTTAATTGGCGGCTAACAATGTAGTTGAGAATGAAAACAGCTTTTACTATAACACAACGGAGCTCTCAGCTGTTTGGAAGCGAGGCGGGACTGACATCTCGTTTGTAACAACTTTGTGGAAATATGTAACAAACAGATGAGGACGGAAAATGGAGCAGTCGGCAACCCTCAATATAGAGAACCTCAAGGTAAGGTGTTAAAGCTTAGTATTTTATTTAAACGTGTGTGGGATTTTTTTTTTTTTACTGAAAATAAATGTTCCAAAGGTTTATTTATTTCTGCTAAATCTTAAGATAAATGAGCATTTTTCACTTGAATACATTTTGTTTATAACACGCATCTGTTACATTTATTTACACATGATTACAAAGTCACTGCTTTAGTACAATTTTCAAATTATATGTAAATTAATTTTCATTTCTAAATATATCCGTAATGCTTATATCCCATATTTTATGTACTTCTTTGAGTTGCAAACTCCAGTTTTTCACTAGTCTTTTGCAACAGGTGCACCTTCTGTTTCAGTATGGCTATGACATTTTTTTTTTTTTTTTTTTTTTTTTTGTTTTAATCTGATTAAAGATGAAAAGCAATTGTCTGCATCTCTTCCCTCCAGGCAGGAATACAATTAATAGTAATCAAGGTGCCTGGCCAAACATTTCAGGGAGCCTACCTGGACTTCCTCACATATCTCTCTCTTGCAGCACAACCCATAGTGTATGCACTCCCCTCTTCAAGAATCGCAGTAATGTGACAGCCTATGAATATTCCGCCTGCATGCTTTCTCATTATCATTCCACTCTAGTGAGGGGAGGCAGTAACCTCTGGGTACAGTATGTGCATCCCATTCTCCATGCTGCTGCAGTGGAAAGAAAAGGAAGAAAAGGGGAGGAAAAATAATAAGAAAAGGGATATCTTGTGTGTAAAATCCACACAGCAGAGCCTCTGTTTGAATGAGCTCTCAGGTCCAGCTAGCACACACAGACACACACACACACACACACTCACTCTGCTCTGGGCTTACTGGTTCACGCTTATCAGTCAGGAAATCACCCCAGATAAAAACCAGCTCAGAGCTGATCCAACACTTTGCCTGCAAGTCTGCAAGTTTCTCTCCCGTCTTGTTTTTATGAACCATGTGGCTTGTTAGATTCTAGGAAGATGACTTAAGAAATAAAAAAAGTTAGACTTAATATTGATATCCAAAAAAAAGAAAACCGGGGCTCTCTTGCATTACTTTCCTTGACAATGCAGTGTTCAGTATTACACATCCGCTGTGAATTTGGCCAATGAATGCAAATGACGCCAGTGTGTGCTGTCCAAAAGTGGCCCTGCTGGCCTCCCTGAGGATTTCCAAGGGGATTAGTGAGCAGTAGGAGTTTACTGTGGGGAAGTGTTTGTCTGTTTACATCAGCAGTTTGTCTCTCCTCCCCTATGCAATCATCACAGTAGAGGGAACTGTCAGTGCTGTAAGTGTGTGAGACTTAACAGCTCTTGACTTTAATACACAGAGGTGCACAGAAAAGACTGTGTGTGTGTGTGTGTGTGTGTGTGTGTGTGTGTGTGTGTGTGTGTGTGTGTGTGTGTGTGTGTGTGTGTGTGTGGACTTATTCTTAAAAGCCAGAAGTATTGTTCTGTCTGGATGGAAAAACCTTTCTGATGTTCAGTCTTTATTGGTTTCAGGCCTTCTGCCGCGACCTTTTTGTTGTGCTGGACTTATTGGACATCACTCATCTCTGCTGGTCCGACTTGCTTTGAGTCAAAAGAAGTGCACAGACGGCCATCTTTCCGTCCCTCTATCCATCAATCAGCCATCCACCCAGAAAGGGCACTGCCTGCCAAACGATGAAGCCATTGTGACAAACTTCAGTGATTGTCGCGCCAGCAGAGATGAAGGAGCCTGAGGGGAAAAAGGAATGGGGGAGGGGGGGGAAGAAAAATTGGATTTCGCATGTAAGATGGATGAGTATTGACAGTGGTAACCTCTCCAAGCATGCTTGTCACATCAACTAGATGTGAAAAAAGTAACATCAATGCACGCGAGTTGCGCACAGAGCAGCGTAATTGGCTCTTCCAGTTGCAGTTGGTTGCAATCAGGTCGCTTTGATTAGTCTGTCAAAAAATTTAAAAAAGCCAACAGAATTTCTAAACAAACTACTTCCTTCTTGGCAGATCTTGAGGATGATTGTCCGTTTGTTGTGCATAATCATTCGTGCACTTCAAATGTTTTCTTGCCTCCAGCTGAGGCAGCCTTGTGGGAGTCCAGCGGCGCTGCTGCATGAGAGTGAGCGGGCCTTTTTGCTGATTAACATCATCAAACATTAATAACGCCCTAATTTCCCTTCATTATTTGTCATCTTGGCTGTGTTCTGCTGCCTCTGCAGTATGTCATCGCTTGATCAAAGCGGCATGCGGACCATCATCCTCGACAATAATTGGTGAAGATGAGGTGCACTGGCAGCGTGACGGGACTGCTGGGTAATTGCTGGCTCATCTGTGGCTTTAGCTGGTTGCAGGTGTAAGTTTTTATTGTCAAAACTCTTAAATCTTTCCCTGAAGCAAAATGGGATTGCTCAATCATGAATAAGATTAATGAGGCAGAGTTTTCAAAGACTGGATTGTGCAGCAAGTCCATGTAGATGTTTTCACAGCATCACCTGCAGAGATGTTGTGGCTTATTCCACCTCAAAGTAGCGTGCTGCTGTGTAGGTGTTTGGTTTCTAATAATAGAAAGCGTGTGTAACAAGGACTGGATGGTAAATCATCTGTGTGGATTCTGACCCATCTGTTCATGATGGTGTGCATATTTTTTTTTTTTTTTGGAAGCTGCAGAGTTATTTCAGCAATTGTGTTATACAAAAGCTGCTGTTACTGTTTAAACAATGGCAAACTTTCACATTTTCAGATGTGAAGATGGTAATTGCCACATTTATTAATGGGTGTCGTAAAATGGCTTTTTATAGATGAATGCCTTATTTCTATAGTATTACTGCTTTTTTCTTTTTCTTGAAATCAAGGTTTTGATCTTTGTGTTAATATCACCAGTTATTAGAATAAAGATATTCTTTAATGTGCCACAGTGGGGAGATTCAGATTTAACCGCAGCAATGAGACGTGTATAGGTTTGTAGAAATGTACTAAAAAGAAAAGTATTAAATGTATAAAAACCTACAACAAAGTGTCTAATGTGCAGTATGAATATTAGACAAGATTATACTGTCCAGTTGCCATTGGTGGCTCATGGGAACAACCAATGACTTTAGAGGGTGTCTGGATAACTCCCTGGCTCCTCCCTGATTACAAATACATTTTTAACCGTTCTTATATTGATACAAAAGACTTTCATAAACTTAAAGCATTATTTAGCAGTCCATTTCAAGCAATTGTTGCAAAGAATACTATATCCTTTCACTCTATATCTCTTCAGTTATGACCTTGATGCACATGGAGTGATGAACGATGACGAAAGGTAAAGACTGTCCACCATTTGAGATTAACTAAATCACGGGACTCGATGGCGGTAGCAGTGGTGGAGACAAGTGTTGGAACAGTTTTCAACTTTCTTGTGGTGTTTCACTAGCCTGTTGTATATCTACATGTACCAGTTCAAAATTTCACACACAAATTTTGCCAGTAGCTAGGCTGGACAAGAGCAAGTGATTGTGGCCTCATCACACGCATTCATAAGAAATGAGTGGAGATGGAGCGACGTCGCCTCTGTGAGGCGAGCCATTATCGGTCCTGCTGCTTTACAGCTATGCGCCTCATGGCTTGATGAAGTCACAGAAGACTTATTGTTGAGATAAATAGACAATTTTAAATGTTGATATTTAGATAATTTGTGAAGTGGTGAATGACTACTTTATGAAAATAAAGAGAAATGATGCAGTTTGTGTATTCCTCCAGATATTTGTATTGTAGTTGCTAACTTAAAGTGCCCAATTGTTGTTGAGCTGAACTTTAACTGGTCCAGCTTGCTTGAATTGCATTTTCTTCATATCCAAAGTATAATATAATTACCTATCTAGCATTTTACTCTTCAAATGTAAAGGAAACTAATGCTTTAAATATGGTGCGCTTATCAACCATAAAGTAAGTACCATTTGGGTAGAAAACCTCTCTTACACTTGCTAGATCTCATTCAGCCCTCTCCTTTTTATGGTTGTAATTGACAGCAATGTCTGACGTAATGAAGTATCTGATGGTTCATAATAGATAATTGAATCAAGGAAAGCTAACATTTTGGAGGCAGATTGATGTATACATTAAAAGTCTGGGTAAGAAATCACAGACTCCACTTGCGCCAAGTATGGTGGGTTGTCAAAATTTGCAAGTGATTGAGTTTCCCCTGGCAACAATGCAGTGAGTGAATCTAAGCAGCTGGTCAACTGACTAAAATATTGTTTTAAAGCAATTTTTTCTTCTTGGCAAATATGCATCAGAGCCACATTAAATGTTTTTTAGTTTATGTTGGAAAATTGTCTGATACTCTTAGCAACACTCCACCTACAAAGAATTGTGGCTGCAAAACATGACTTTTGTGATGCTAAACCTTGCGACTTTGTGTTGGTGCCTCTGATAATACTCCTGTCCCTTCACTGTAACACTGGTTAAATTGGACTCACTGACATTTCTAGGTCAGTGATGTGGATCATTTGTACTTGCTGCCAAGTCGCAATGTCGATTTGTGAGACATCTGCCACCACTTCCAAATGTGACCGAAAGTGTTCATCCATAGAAATGACCTCTTAGAGAGTGAATGAAGCCTGTGGAACAGGTTTGTTTGGTGTGTCAAGCTATATATATTTGTAATCGCAAATAAATCTTGCATTATGTGTATATGCATTCAAACTTTTGCATTGTACCAAAATTAAATTAAATGCCTTTTAGAAGTCACCTTTGTTTTTAAACCGAGTCCATCTGTTTGTAATTTAATCTTCTAGAAAATGCAGCTGTTCTGAGGACCTCAGGCTTGTTGGCAAATATTGGTGAACAATCAGCATCACAAAGACCAAGGAACACGGCAGTGGAAAAAGTTCTAGAGGATTTAAAATTTGGATTAGTTTATAAACAATACTAGAAACGTGGAACATGTCATAGCACTAGTTTGTCCAAAATCTAAAGGAAACCTGTCAAGACGAGGCTTGCTAAACTAATAGGCCAAGTAAGGAAAACCTTGAATCGGTTCAGAAGCCCATGGAAGTGTTGGACCAAAATTATCCAGCTGGGAATAAGGTAGATTAAAGAATATTGCCAAGTTCTTTGCCAATTTGGAAATTAAAATTTGTGCCAAGAAAACACACAGAAGGAACAAATATGTACAAACAGTACATGAAACTTGTTTCAAAGCCGCTAGAAAAGTTGTGCTGAGTTTGACCTCTTGGTGAACTACAGCAATAAAGTCAGTATGAGGCAGTAAATGTTAATATATCATGTTAAAAACTACAGACTTTGCACGTTTGGTGTTCACAAGTCGGTCAAAACCTCTTACTGCATCAAATTCCACAATAAATGTACCCAAGGGGATACCCAACACAGATTTGTGCTGCATCGCAGTTCTCATAGAGGTAGGCTGTCCAAGTACACTCACTGCTTCAAGTTTGAGTAATGGTGTTGTGTGCCATCCTTAAAATGTTAACATCTACATTAGATTCTGCTGATCACCTTTTTCTTCAGACACAAGAAGATATGATTTTTTTTTTTTTCTCTTACTGTGACAGCAGCTGTCTTTCCTTTGCGATACGACACACTCATTTCACAGCCTGCGTTGCCTCTTAAAGTTCATAGTGGCTACAGGTTTATGACAGTCTTCTGAGTTTGATCATAGGTGTAATATTTGTGGTTAAATTTCTACCTCCTGCTTTGTGTGGGGTAATAAACGCATGTAGTGAAAACAGGGTAATAATTATCAAACTCCCTTTTTTTTTTTTCTTCATTGGCATAGGGAAACACTGAAATACTTAAGAGCATCTTTGGTTCAGTGACTTTGCTTTTCTTTTAAAAATGAAGTGGGATTTATTCTACTGTAAGCAGTGATGTACTTAAGATATTGCTGGTTGGGATTGGTTGACCTTATTTTGCTGACCAGATGTACCATTAATACACAAAAGTTAAGGATTAAATGGAGTTTTTTTTGTTATAGGTCTTAAAGCGTCTGGAAATTTTTATATAAAAAAAAAATTCCATTTTGACCACATTAACTAAACTTAGTATCCCAGAGACAGTGTTAAGTAGATGTTTGCCTCTCTTTTCATTACTTCTATAATGAAACACACTTTGTCGGTCAGAATAGTGAAGAATCTTGCGCTTGTCAAAATACATCTGTTTCTATGAAACGATGGGCAGCCCAAGGGCTGTTTGCCTATTTCTGGCATCCACCTTTAACCACTACACCACGCACTGCCTGCACAATTCTTTCCAAAATCAGCCTCTGTGTTTTCTGGTTTTATAATGACTAAAATTCATCAACTGCTCACCCCCACAAGAAATATTGATTTGTTGCAACAATACTTCCAGAGGCTGCTGTTCTGTTTGTTCTCACTTCTGAAACAGATGTTTTATTGCATCCAAGCCTCACATGGACTGAGAGGACTACAGCAAATAAAATATTAACTCTTGATTCTTTCATTGGGGAAAAAAAATTGACAACTTGCGGAGTTGGAGCGGCAACTGATGACTGCCTGAGAGAAAAAACCCTACCATTTAATGATGCCAGGCATTAGTGTCTTAAGCTAATGACATGCTGAGTGTGGGGAAAAAAGCATGTGGGCCATGACTTTGAAATTATGCATGAATTGCGTGTCCAGGGTCTCCAGGAGGGGAAAAAGCTGTGCACAGGTGTGTCAATTATAGATGTGTGTGTCGGCAATCAAAAGATTTTACACCAGCATGATAGATTAATCGCAGCTCCTGTGGGTGTATGAGTAGCATTCAGTTGCTGCTGGACATTTTGCCCCGATTTTTAAAATGCTGATTCTTTCTCTTAGCTTCTATGTGAAAAGAGTTAAAAAGGGGCCAATTTTCTTCCTTTCAACAGCCGTGTGGAAGAGTTCCGAGCTCAACCAACCTTGCACCCTGTGATTAGGATTTTCACATAGTCAGCCTACGGTCACAATCTGCTAGAGAACAACTGTTCGTCTCTGCCTAAGAAGGCTCACTCTGATTGACATCGCTTTCTGTGATCTCAAAGCTTTTTTTTCTGTGGCCTGCAGGCATTTAAATTTTTCATTGTTCAGTATGAATTGTTTTGATTGATGTAGGAAAAATGGCAAATCTTTGGGCTAGGCACATGCGGGCAAGTTATTCTGATACAACAGTATCAAAGTATTTTGACAGAAATGTGTATAAAGTCCTAATTAAATGTTTGCATATCACTTGGAAAAGAGTGACGATTTTGGCTAGGAAGACTGAACTGAGTGACGCTGGTGTATGTTGGCAGCTTTTTGGTTGGCATTTCTGTATTTTCCAGCTACATAATGTTTTGTAGCACAAGAAAGTAATTCCTTTTAGTTATTTATTAAAACTCTCAATATATCAAACACAAAAAAAACTTCACAATTTGATACCTTGAAATGGGCCTCTGTATCTTTAAGAAGCTTCTGATCTACTTGACACTCCATTTCCATCACACCATTTAAAACTGAGAGCAACGGACTAGAAGTAGCTCATGATTAGCTCAGCAGACTCGCAGTTCCATGATGTTTGCTAATTGCTGCTGCCACTAGTCTGGAGGACCTGAGTGGGGAAGGTGAAGGGTTGCTCTGTGAGGCAGAAGCTCAGCTGGAAACGGCAATGTTTAATTTAGGCTACGTGTGTTAACATTAGATTCTATTGACTGTTTAAACTGCCAACACATAAATCATTTAGTTCAGGGGTCCTCAAATCCTAAAATTTCTCTTCAAGTGTCTTGCCAGGGACAAATCTAAAAGTTTGTGTCCCTGGTCCAAAATAATCAAATGAATGAATCACCTCCTCAGACTGCAGTCATCATTATTATTATTATCTCTAATGACCTCATTATTTAAATCGAGCGTGTTGAAGCAGAAACATCTAAAAGTTGTAGGACATTATCTCGTGAGGCCTGGATTTGAGGAATCCTGATTTGGTCTCTAGTAAAACCTTCAAATGTAATGTTACAGTAGATTTAATATAAATGACTAACTACTTGCAGTAGATAAGGTAGGGTAAAATTTCACAGCAGCAGTTTCATTGTAGTTTTTAGAGAGAAACCTCTTTAGTATAAAAAGCTCATCATTTGAACTGCAGGCTTGCTCAGGTGGAAAGCCTGCAGTTCTTTCAGCCAGCTGAAAAGCAGTGTCCAGCAAAAGGTAGGGGAGGAACGGTGCTGCCCTTCTCTAGTTCTTCCTCTAGCATTGCACTAGGAGGACTTTAAATTGTATAAAATTTAAAAGCATTTTGAAAACTTCTTTTGAACTTTTTAGATTTTTGTGTTATCAGAAACTAGCCAATTATTTGTTGTGAACCTTCTGATGTGATGCCTGTCTTGGAGCAATCTCCCACCTGTACTCATTCCCAGTGGTAACCATCAGCTTCACAAAGCCAGCTTACCGCTCTACCACTGAAAGATTTTCCCATGAGACATTGATTGGCAGGAACTTTCTAAACATTTCAACATGAGCGGAGAAGTAAACAAGTGAGCTGCAGGAAGCTGTCATTCACAGTAACGTGCTGTTTGCTATTTAAGCACAGAGACGTTAAAATGTCAACAAGCAATTAGCATGGAAAACAAAGCTGTGACAGCTTATTAAATCCATACAAATGACCTTTTTTATTGTGGCCAAACTTGATACAAAGGTCAGACTTTTATGACTTGTGCTTTATTAATATGTAGTTTTAATTGCAAAATTTAAATGTATGAAATGTATTCCCTTCAGTGTGCATGTAATCAATAATTTTGACAAATGATGCAGCTTTTCTTTTAAAATGTTCTCCTTTTATAACAATTGATTTGTTTCCCTTTTAGGTGCCAATCTAATGCGATAACCATGAAAATAAAAATGTTTCTCGTTCTGTGACTTGTTACAGCTCAGAAGCCATTTAATGACATTTCAGGCTACAGCAGCCACTAGCTAACAATCAGGCCTCACTTTTTTTTTGCGTTTTATATTTTATGATGTGTCACCACTTAAAAAATAACAGCCATTCCTCAGTGTGGAGCCAATTTGGTGGTGCTTGAAGGTAATGACCACTTGCAACATGTGATTGCCTTTGCAAGGAATGACCATGTACTTGACAGCCACCTAACAAAAGGTTACTCTCCGTGTTTCTTTTCTAGATTACCCAGGAGCAGTTTATCCTGGCCTCGCAGTCCCTGCACCTCCAGCGTCCCGCCTGTGAAGCTGTATATCCAGTGGGGCTGTACGGCTGGAGAAAGAGATGCCTCTATTTCTTCCTGCTGCTGCTCCTGGTCACCATGATAGTAAACCTGGCCCTCACTGTCTGGATTATTAAGGTCATGAATTTTTCAACGGTGAGTTCAGCATGTCCTTTAGAGAAAAGTTTTTGCATTTGTGCTTTGGTTGGGTCATTTTCAAACATTTCTCGCAGACAGCATTGAGTTTCTTCTTGCATAGGAGTTCTGTTAACGTTTCAGTTGTCAGAATTTTACTTTTCTGTTTTTCAGCAAACAATTAGTCAAAGCAGAACCAAATGCAACTACATTCTGGAAAATGTCATGGTGGTTAATGTGAATACTGTTTTTATCATGTCTACATTAATGTAAGCATTTACATATCATGCAAATGTCTTCCTTCCATGTGTCCTCATGAGCAAATTTTCCACAAAGAATACCTGTCGTTTGGGTTTTTTTAGTAGTATTGCTGGTATGCTTTTCACAAAGGACATTTGTGTTTCTAACAATAAATATTACAAAACAAGAAAGCCAGTTTATTGCCCCTTAAACTGTGAGACATTTGGCGAGAAACATTTTTTGGTTGAGCACCAGAGGTCAGTATCTGGGTTGTGTTCATGAAAAAGCTGCCTAAATATTCTCAACAGCTTATTTTATTATAGACTTTATAACTTCATTGAATTAACTGATTGAAGTTTAAGTTGCAGATATGTCTTGTTTTCTTCAGTTATCCTAATTAATGGGGGCCACTGTAGTGTGTGGTAACTCCACTCTTCATGAGTGGAGTTGCCACAGGTTGCAGAAGCTCATACAGGCATCTTCTGAATCGAGATTGACTACAATAACGAGGATCTTTTGTTTTTCCAGTGAGGGATATGAATCACACTGACTCCACCTTAAGTTATGTGACTAGTGAAGGAGAAATCTTTCATAAGGGAAACCACACATTCAATCTGCTGCTCAACCAATAAATGCCTTTTTCTTCCATATGTGGCTCCATAATAAAGGAAATGAACAAGATTTCTTGCAGAGGGAGATTTAAAAAGTAAATTTTGTTGCACCTGGGCATAATAATCTACTACTGAAATTACTGTGTAAAATTCAACATAATTATCAATATTTTTTAAAAATTATTACAGAGTGATGCTATTTATGGGGTGAGTCCTAGTAACAGTCATTTGGACAATTAAAAGAAATAATTGAGAGAACACTGAAAAAAAGAGAATGGAGCTCCAACGTAAAAAAAAGAGTTGAAATGTTGCATGTAATTAAATTAAATTTGTCAAACTTAACTTTTAACATGTCAACTTGATAAACTTAATGTATTACCTTGGATAAACTTGATTTGATTAATTGTATCAAATTAACTCTATTTTTAGAAGCTGAATCGCTCGTTTTGTTTTTCAGTGAAGATGATGTAAACTGACACTCGTTGAATTAACTTTTGATATGCTGTGCTGAAGAGTTTTAGTTTTTAATACTAGCTCTTCCAAATGGTCACATTGGTCATTTTATTCTGAAATGTTAATTCTAAGAAGGATATATATAATTTTTCCATTATCTAAACACTGCTAAAGCCAAACACAAGTTGCACTTTGTGCCAAGTATATTAATATCAGTTTCTTTCCTCACTTTAACCTTATCAAAGTCCTGGTGGGAAACTACATTTTTAAAAGCCCGTTGAAAGAGGTTTCTAAACATTGAATATTATGTTTTGGGTTTTGGCCAAACTTTGCTTTATAAAGAGCTGAAAACACTTGGCAGCCGGACCTGCTGACACGGAGACTGTTAATCTGAGACGAAACCAAAACCAGCAGCTCCTCTGGGCTCCAGTGACATTTTCAGGGACGACGTACACTATTAACCATTTTGTCAACAATGTCCCAACGGCAGCAGTTTCCTTTTCTGTGAAGGGACTTTTCCTGACCAATGCTACTGCCTCTGCTATTTCCATCAATCTGTGCCATGAGGAAAAAACCTTTCAATGAACATTTCAGATCCCTGTGGGCCTAATGCCATAAAGGTAGAAATTATAAAACAAATTCCTTCTTTTAGGTGTTGTAGAGTTTGAGCAGCCTGTGTTTCATTCTTGCATCTTGTCATTTATTTATTGTCTTTATGAACTGGGAATCAAAATGATCTCGAAGGACATTACGGTGAGATAAATGTACTCTGATTCAGAACTTGATTGTGAACAGGAATTTCTTTTTAATTTGGGGCATTTCACATTGTAGTAGGAATGACACATTATTTTCCAGTGTTATAACAAATTCATTGCCAATTATCATAAAAGCTTGACTGCAGTTGTTTCTTCTTGGGGCAGCTCAGCCAGCGATTAGATTTAGGGGGCAATTACTTTTCAGCATGCTGACATGTTGCCCTGAATGTTTCTCAAAAACAATTAAAACCTCCATTTTGTTTTTTTCCCACTGGTTATTTTTGGCATTATATAAAGGATTTGGAACTGATTTACAAATTAATTTGAAGGGGTTAATTATTTTCTGAAGCACTGTTACACTTTTGTCATGTTTGAACTAGAGCAAAATCCACAATAAATGTTTTATTGGTTGATGTTTGTTGTACAATCCTGCTCTAAAAATTGTTGAAATGTTTAAAATTAAAATCAGTCCTGTGTGGTAAAAGCCTGTAAATGTCTAACCAAGGCTGCACTCAAATGAATCTTTATCATCTGTTCACAATTCATTTAGATTTAAGAAAATGGTCTCTTAAGAAACATTCAGTTTTATTCATATTTGTTAAAGTCCACAATGTCCATTTGAGTGTGGTAGATTTTTGTTCTCAACCTAACAATTTAAAGATTTCTCTTCTTTTGTAACGCCTCTGAGCAATGTCCTATTTTCACTCCCATGCTGCCCATGGAGCATTCACATCCAGTGCTTCACCTCCCCTTCTCCAGTGACTTTAGCATCTGTCTGCTGACATACAAAGACCCAAACCCTCCTCCTGCACTCCTTTGATTTCTGCTCTGCTGTCTGTCCTCACTCCCTGCTCTCATATATGATAAAGCTCTCCCTGCTGTTGCTCTGCTTCTATATTCTTCTGTCTCTATCCATTTCTGCTGACAGCTCTATATACCCTTTCAGCACATCCCTCAGGGCCAATCTCATCATACACAACCTCACAAAAGCTGTCCTCTCACAACACTTTGCTTATTGTGCTGGGGCTGGACGTAATCTCGTCCAATTTCAGCTGAATTATCTATGACCAAAATAATTTCCTGAATCGACGTGATGTAAAACTAACATTTATCTTCTGCTATTTTTGCAGCTTTATATCCCTTTTGACTAGATGTTTTAAAAAAACAGCATGGAGCCAATTTATTTGTAAACCTTTCAGCTGAACAGGGAAAAGTCTTGCCTCATCTGTCAGAATAAGCTGAACAGCTGGGTTGCTGAAAATGTGCAACTTTTATGGATGGGTTTTGTGTATACAGTGGTGTGAAAAATGTTTGCCCCCATCCTTATTTCCTTTTTTTTTTGCATGTTTGTCACACTTTAGTGTTTCAGAACATCAAGCCAATTCAAATGTTAGTCAAAGAATATGAATAAACACAAAATACAGTTTTTAAATGTTTCATTAAGGCACGAAAGTGATCCAAACTTGCACTGACCTGTGTAAAAGAGTGATGAGTTGAATGTTAAAACATGATTTATCACACCTGAGTTCACTTTCTATAGTCACTCTCCAGCCTGATTATTGCCACACTTGTTCTCAATCTTAGGACCTGCCTGATGAAGTGAATAACACCAAAAGCTTCTAAAGCTTGGCATCATTCTGACATCCAAACAAATTCAGGAACAAATGCGAAAGAAAGTAATTGAAATCTATCGGTCTGTAAACCTTAAAGAGACTGGGCAAAATGGCCTGCATGGCAGGGTTCCAGGATGGAAACCACCGCAGAGGAACAAAAAAAGCATTAAGATCCGTCTCAATGCTCCCAGAACTCTTCTTGCCGATCCCCAATATGTTTAAGAAAACAGTCTTTGGACTGACGAGACAAAAGTTAAACTCTCTAGAAAGTGTGTCCCATTACATCTGGTGAAAAAAGTAACTGGATTTCAGCAAAATTTCATCATACCAAGCAGTAAAATGTGATGGTGGTAGTGTATGGGGTTGGTTTACTGGTTCAGGACCTGGAAGTCTTGCTTTGATGAATGAAACCATGATTTCTGTTCTCTACTAAAAATCTTGAAGGAGAATGTCTGGCCTGTCAGACCTCAAGCTGAAATTAACTTGGGTTCTGCAGCAGGACAATGATCCAAAACACAATAGCATGTCTGCTTCTTAATAGCTGCAGAAAAACAAGTTGAGTGGCCTAATCAAAGTTCTGATCTGAATCCTGTTGCGATGCTGTGGTGTGAACTTAAAAAGGATGTTCATGGTTGAAAACTTTCCTATGTGACTGAATTGGAACAATTCTGCGAAGGGAAGTGAGACAAAACTGTAAGTTTATTTATTTTTTCCTCTCTCAATAAATGCCTTTATCTGAGAAATGTATTTTTGGTTACTTGTGTTTGATTAATCTTTACATTGGCTTTATTTTTTTCAAGCACAACCCTGTAAGGAAAAAAAAATCAGGATTACAGGAAACATTTTACCACTATCTTTCTGTAATTCTAGCATCCAGTTGTTGAATGTGTAAAGACTCTTGCTTATCTGTTTGAATTTTATCTGAATATGTGAGCGAAGCTGAAATAAGTTTAATGAGAGCTGTTAAATTAAGCCTCAAAATGATTAAAAAAAAAACATTTCTGAGTTCGTGTTAACTGAGAACACCGAGTCTTAATGAGCCGTGCTAACTAGAAAACCAGACTGTGAGAATATCTATAGACTGTGACCTTTCCTCTGTGAATCAAAATTGGTGAATTTGAGCAGAACTGGAGAAAATTGACATCATTCAAGGACATGAAAAATGCTCATTAAGGTGGTTCTAAATATTCTAAAACGTCTTGCCTGAGACGAGACCTGGAAACCTCTTGAACATGGAGGCTGCTGCTGCTTTCTCTGTCCCAGGATTAAAAAATATTTAACAGGAGTTTTTGGATTGACCAACATTCACAGTTCTAATTAAGGCCTCTCAAGCAAGGATGACGACGAATATCAAGCGGCGGCTGGAATGTTTGCAGTCTGACTGGCGGATTTCTGGTTATTGTCTTATTTTGTCTAACAAGCAGTTCTGCTGCTCTGTTTTCTCATCATCCTCTGTTTCAGAGTCTAACTTTAATAAGTGTATTAAAACCCAAAACGGACTAATCGGTCTGTTTTGGGTTTGGGCACTGAAAAATCTGAGACATTTCTAGTTGACATTCTGCTGCTGTAACAAGTGGGGCATCTTCCATCATACGCTGTCATAGGAGTGACATGTTCAGGTCCTGTAGGAGTTTTGAAATTGTGCCATGTACAGGGTTTCAGGAAGAGACGTGGAGATTTAGTTGAAGTATTTTGAAATCAGAAATAAACACTAATTCAAACAACTGTGCTTGGGTTTGTATTTGATCGTGTCACTAATCCAAGTTCTGGGAGAAGACTTGGTCTGTTACCCTCAAATGAAAGAAAATTGGTTAACATGTTTGAAGATAATCCAGGAATCACAGAGGCTGAACCTGAGAAAAATACTTGAACCTGCTAAAAACATCGCTGTTCCTCCTCCCAGTACAATTTTTACATTGGCTGCACTGAGAAGGTGCAACAAGAAGAGTTTCTGCTCAAAATTAACATTTTCAACCTCAACTACCTGATCTTTCTTATTTTTCTTGTAAAATAAAAAATAATGGTCAGATTTCTTCTACCTATGCCTCTTGTCCCTATGCTAAACACTTGTACATTTATGGATTGATGTTATCACTACTAAATCTGCCAACAATAAAACATGAAGATGTTTGCATCAAGCTGTGAAAATGTGTCACTCTGTTTGTTCTCAGTCATAATGCAGTTGATTTCCACAAAGCTGTGATTGTTTGAATTAAAATGATACAATCAGCACAGCACAGCCCGATGTCACTGATTGTTGTGTTTCAGGACGGGATGGGGAACCTGCAGCTGAACCAGGACGGCCTTCACCTGGAGGGAGTTGGCGAGTTTCAGATGCCTCTGTATGTGAGCGAGATCCAGTCCACAAGGGTAAGCAGCCAATGTGAAGATCTCTTTAATCGCGTCTCTGAAACTAACATGAAAAGACTTTTCCCGAAGCAGAAGACGGGCATTGATCGTTTGGTGTTTTAGAGTGGATGAATTTCAATCAATCCATGATCAGCAAAGGCCAAATCAAGTAGCCCTTTGAAGTTGGCTTATGTTGGAGACATTCTCCTCACCTTTGTCCACTCACGTCCTGCCGTCCTCCAGCAGACGCCCCTCCTCCCATCACCAGGACACTATACGGACTACAGAATGGGAGGTGGACATGAAGCTGCTTACTGGATTTCCAATCAAGCCCCTGCAGTAAATCCTTCTGCTTCCAGTTCCTACTCCCTTCTTTGATGCTTAGTAAGAATATCCAGCTCAGTTTCCACATAAAAGTTGATCCACATTTCCTGCTCCCACGCAAATCAGACTCTCTGTTGGATCATCCTCCTTTTCAGTGATTAGGCATGGCGCTGCAAGCAATTTCAAGCTCTGGAAGCAGGGGCTTCCCTGCTAATTTGAATTTTAGGAACATCGATTGGGGAAGTTGCTCAGTCGTGGGTCCAATTTGCCACAGCAGAGTTAGAAATGAGTTAGATTATGCCAGTTTGAGTCAAATGACTTGCTCTTTTATATTTTTAGTAACGGATGAGACCGCAGCCTCCACCTAACGTTTAGAGGGCAGTCCCAGTGGTCTACTCCTGTTGCAGAACAACCTGCAGGCATTTTTACCGTCTTCTTTCACAAACGATGCTCTGAGTTGCTCTCTTATCTTCCACTGGCAGGAATTTGTGCAAGAAACTCATTGAGTAACTCTGGTCAATTACACCGAAGAGATCAATTCCCTGATTTGTTTTACTGTAATAATCTTCCTTGAAATAGAAAACCAATAGCAAAAGCGGCAGGGAACATAGCTGTGGAGTGTAAAATACCAAGCTGGTAAAAATCTGGAGGCTTTTTAAGCCTCCAGATTTTTGAGCTGTCAAAGTTCTGCTGCAGTAAAATATTCCCAGACCATGACATTTCTTCCTTCATGCTTAAGTTTGCATGAATTTACAGCAAATATTGCTTTGGTACACGTGTGTAATTTTACTTTTTTGTTTTTCTTTTAGGTGAGAATAAATATGGCGTTCTAATTATTTCTGAACATCAAATTTTTAAATTACAATTAAATTTTTAAACTGTCTGCTCAACACTTTTTAAGACATTATGTTGTCTTACATTTTGTTTAGTTTGCTTACATTAAGTATTTCAATAACTGAAATACAAAATCTATGTGTTCAACTGTGTTGGTGCATCAACATGAAGACGAGCCAAACAGGAAATTTCATCTCTAAAAGCCTGTGCTTTTTCTATCATAAAAAGAGGTTTTTATGACTTCTCGATGAAGTTAATGAAAAAAGAACAAGTGAAAATTTATGATTTGAAATTTTAAGATGTTTTAATATCCAAAAATAAACCAAGTAAGAAACAATTCTTGAAGCTACCCAACTAATTTTTCCGTAAACATTTGAGAGCAAAGAGAAAAGGTGACAACTCAGAGCAAGTAGTTTTCCCTTTGTTTCAGCCTAACAATGTTTATGCAAAAGCATTTCACAAAGAAAATGAGATTTCAAGAGCTTTTATGATGGAGTGCCCTGCAAAGGTATTAACACTTGAGGTTTTTCACATTACAACTACAAACTTTAATGAATTTTTTTAGGATTTTATGTGACAGAACAAAACAAGGTGGAGAAAACCTCAAAACAGTTTTTAAAGAATATGAAAAACCAGAGTGAAGTAGCATATAGAAAATCTCTGTATGATGATGCACCACTTTGTGTTGGTCTATCATGTAAAACCCCAAGAAAATACATCGATGTTTGTGATTAGAATGTGACAAAATATGAAATACTTCTTTGAAAAACACTATTCTGCAGACTGGTTGCGCTTCAGTTTGTGTTCATTGCATTCTGGTTTTAATTAACAGGTGTATAGATTTCAGTCGTAGAACAATTTATGCTAAATTGAATGTCTATAAAGTTTAAACTTTTAATTGAGCTGCACCTTATAAACCCTTCTAGTTGGAGCTAAAGGGGGAAAACCGAATTTTCTGTACTTAAGTATTTGGTGCCATGTTACAATTAAATACTTCTGTTTGAATTTCTTCAGTCAGGAGATTTTATGTATTTTTTAAAAAACTTTTATTTGGAAGGCAGCTGCAGAGATCCAGGCACTTTAATATTTTAACTTTGCAGTTTTATTCACTATGCACATATGAAATATTTCTGGTTTTGGGTTTGATTTTTATGTTCATTGCCTGAAATAAAAACATATTTTATTTTTTTTTATGACTTGAACTTTATTGATTTTCCAACAGAAACATACCCCGAGTCCACACTTAGCATATTACAATTT
>CAEGAF010136431.1:0-10727 GCA_903067075.1 Micropoecilia bifurca | reverse complement strand
TATATTATTTTTCCATGATGACAGGTGAGGCTCTGCCTCACCTGCCTCCCCTGACCGCACGTCACTGATATATATATATATATATATATAAAGCAGTGAGTAATGACATCACATCTCTTAGAACTATATAGCAGACTATCCATGGTATTGAATCCAGTGAGTCAAAAATAACCAATGAACTTTCCAAACAGCTGCTGTCCCCACCGCTCTAGGTAGCTGTTTGATTCGCATTTATTTACCTCTTAAGTAGCGTTTAATAACGACACTTGTGAGCAACTTTTATTCAAAAGAATCTCTTCAAAAGTATATTTAAATTTCAGCCGTTGTTAAGCTTTTTGTGATTTTAGAAATGAGGCCGTGATATACCGTCAACATCTTACACCTTTAATATAAC
Source organism: Micropoecilia bifurca (assembly GCA_903067075.1). Lineage (NCBI taxonomy): Eukaryota > Metazoa > Chordata > Actinopteri > Cyprinodontiformes > Poeciliidae > Micropoecilia > Micropoecilia bifurca. The sequence continues at coordinate 10,333 of CAEGAF010136431.1, read as the reverse complement.
TTGGTTGCATGAATGTGCAAACCCTTAAATTAACACTTTGACGAAGAAACCATCTTGAATTTAATTTTAGCATTTAGTCTCGACTTGAAGCTGAGATTTTAACATGGGTGTGTACACTTTGAGTCACTGTGTAACTAAAATAACATGTTTTTCTGTGGCGGTATAAAAGTGGAATAAGTGGCACATAGTAAAGGGCTAGCTGTTTTCAATAATAAGGAAAATGCTCATGGGGGTTGAGGGTTGTCTGGAGGGTCTTTTTTAGTCATTTTCACATCCTGATTGACTGCAGCCTAATCTTGAGCTGCTCAGTCAACTACAAAGCACACAGTGTGGGGCAACAGGCTCCTGCAGGCTTACACTGGGAATCCCAAATGAAAGAAATACAAGGGAAACTATTATGTACTTGTTGTCAGCCACAGTCAACAAAAGAACCGAGTTTTCAAACACCGAGAAAAAAGTAAGGCTGAAAAGCTTCTTAGCCATTGAAAGAGATCTCAAAACATGTTAGCTGCACTAATAAAATATTCCAACTTTATGCTTACATCACTAGGACGGAGGGAGTTGGGACTCTTTCAAAATTAAGTCATAAAAAATATCTGCTGAAGAGACCCGAATAGGTTCACAGGTGTAATGACTTTAGTTTATTTCATACAAAAGACTCAGCATTTTCTTGCACCCCAGATGAGGCTAAGCCACATCATGTCCTGATACTTCAAAGGAAGGAACTCTGAGAAACTGAAACAAACAATGCAAGCTCTCCAGAAAAAAAAGGAGCCATATTCAGACCTTCCTACAGGATGCGAAGAGCATTAGAGAATCAATATTTGGTTCCGGCTGCAGTCCAAATAAAAAAAGAAATGTAGCCTTGTCATCATATTTAACAATGAGCAGGCGGGAGACCTGAAGGAAGAGTAAAAATCCAATACAAGTGCCACTAAATAAATAAGCCTTCAAAGCCTTGCCATGATTTTGTACTCATGTCTCTTTCTGACTGCTGGGATATGCACAGAGAGCGTTATATCAGGTAATAATTAATTTGTAAAAAATGGCATGCTCAGATGTGTGCTGCATCCGTTTACTTGCGTCCTGTCATACTATGCAAATACTGAGAGCATTTTCTCTTCCACAGTGAGAGTAAAACCGATGGTGGAGATGCAGAAGCCTCTGATATTTATAGAGCAAATGTGGGAATTTTTCAGAAACGCCCTCGGACTGAACAGGTTCTTCCTGTTGAAGGAGAGGTTTTGTCTCCACATTTGCTACATCATGCATTCTCGGTATGAAGGGTTCGCTGTAAAGTAACGAACACGATGTGAGCGTTCGCCGTCGCTATGTGCTCATCCAGGAGAAACGAATGCTGCGAGTCAGTGACTCGATGTGATCTGCTGGGTTTCGCTACACAGAAAACTTTTCAATTAAACTGAACTGAACTAACAACCTCCTCGCCGCTTTGAGGAAGCCAGAAAAGCAGCTAGAAGAATAAAGACCGAGCTGTTTGCTCCATGTGTCGCGGGGTCGTTCTTGCCTTCACACTGAAAAGAGGGTCTCCATATTTGCTGTGAATCAGCGACCTTCTAAATGTCAGGAAGGTCATTGAGACAATAGGGTGATTTGAAATCAAAGGAAATGGGAGTCTGACGTCACACTGTCCGAAATGGACAGTTGTGTCTTGATGGACACCAACAACCAAACTGTGAAAATATGGGTATCCTTGTATAGATTCTTAATTTTTCTCTTCTAATTTCACGTCTTTTAGCTTCTAAAGGAACAATTAGTCAATTAGATTTTTACAAACCAAATTATTAACAGAAAAATCTGAACCAAGTCTTTACAAGCATGATTTGAAAATTGTTCCAATCCCGTTTTAAAAGAAAACTGACTGATAAATGCTTCATGCAAACAATGGTTTTAAACCCAAGACAACTTTATTGTTACACTGCACAAATGATTACCAATTTAATAATTAGGAGCTATTATGAGTTGGGAATGGAACATTTTCAAAGTTCTCCAAGTGGATTATTGCAGTAAAAAGCAGAAAGATTTATCCCAGTAGATTAATAAGTACAGGGAGAACTAAATAAAATTATTATTAAAATTATTTTTCGCTGAAATTCGGGTGATTAAAGGTCAGGTCTGATCCAAGTTGAATCACATGAGTCACATTTTTCTTGTTTGTTTCACATTTGAAAACATGTTCCGAGACGTCTGTCCTCTGCAGGACTTTTAGGTCTGCGGTCCATCCAGGATTACAGCTCTATATAAAAGCAAACCAATGCACATGAAATATGTTAAATCTGTCAGTTTATGTTATAATCTTTGCAAATAAATGTTTGAAAATGAAAACCTTAGCATGGATTTATGCCACCAACAAGTTTACTTCCAGGTGGGCCATGTATTTAGCTGAATTTCTCAAAGCATGGTGTTGGCTATACCAACTTAGTTTTCTTTTCTCTTCTTTTAAGAGGGTGTAGTGTATTTAGCTTATTTGCAACGTAAAAGTTTCTTATCTGGTGTGTTCCTAGGCCTTGATGGTGCTGGAAACTGTAAAGGCAATGTTGTGTATTGGGGGTATCAAAGTAAAAGGGGGCTGAATGCAAATGCACGCAACATTTTTAAGGATTTTATTTGTTTAACATAAGTGTTCTCGGTGCAAGTATTCTTTTACTTCCACTTCCCAATGATATGCTGTTTAAAGTCCCAACAAACACAGAAATTTATGGTTGCAAGATGACAAAATGTGCAAAATAATTTGACAGTTTAGCAAAGCAGTGCAGTTCTCTTCCATTTTAAGTTACTATTATTATTTACTATTTTAATTGTCTTTTAGTTGCAAACGGTTAAAAGACTTAGATCAACAACCGTCATGTGTTCAAATATGTGCCTATAGTAAAAAAGTATTTTTTTTAAAAGTACATATTTATGAATAGATTCCAAATATTTACTTTAACTAGTCATTACCTTCTTGAAGACAGTAGTAGCCTGATGTTTGTCTTGTGACTGTGGCCATATTGATCTTATAGTCAAACAACAACAATGAGTAAAGCTCTCAGAAACCAGATCCTCCACTCAGTTTGTGTTTCATGTTGTATAGGTTGCACTGTAGCCACCTACAGCCTGAAACAGGATCCTTTGTTTGTTTGACAACGGCCTCCGTACATTGCGGGCGATCTGATCCATCAGTGCAGACGACGTCCGCGTGGAGCTCTGAAAACAGTGCTGCTTATCCTTGAACCCGTTTGGGTCAAGCCCACCGGATCCTCATTCATGCAGCTCCAGCTCACACACCTGTTTAAGATTCTCTATGCGTTTTGCAGACTCTTTCATGTGGCGCAATTGAATTATTCTCATTAGACCAAAGCTGCATGTTCTGCAGCTTTGGTCTGCTACTTTTTTACACAACAGCTTTCGTTATTATTCAGATATTAAAATGCTCCGCAATCAGAACACGCAGAGTGGAGCTCCAAATCCATCAGTGGCTTAGCCGTGAATTAAGCCACCCCCCTGGAAGCATCCCAAAAACTCTCACAGCGAGGCGTAAAGAGCTTACTGTAGGGCGGGAGGGGGAAGGATGTTTCCACCACCACCCCCCTCTCTGCTGAAATATCAGAATCCAGCCGACTTATCACAAATGACGGATGTACAATAAAAATTTTATATATTCACAATTTTGTCTCTGATATTCATCACCGTGAGTGAAAACAATGTAGATGCTTTGTAAATGAGAGCAAAGGTCGCGGTAGACCTTTTTCTTTGTCCGTCGTTTTGACTAATGAGGTCCAAAAAAAAAAAAACCTCACTATCATGTACTCGTATTTTAAAAATATAATAATGATATTTTCAATATTATTAAACTTTTACTCTATTTAACTGATGTTCAACTGATATAAGCTGAAGAGATTTTACGCCGTGACGTCACACATCAACCACGTCAACGCACATAACTTTTTCTCCACAGTGACTAAAGAAACACTGACTGTGGCTGTAGTGGTTTTATATAAACAATGAAATCAGGTGCCTCATTGTGAGTATCCAAATGTCTAAAGTGAGCTTCCTGAGGAGTCTACTGTCGTGAGCTTTTGGACAACTTCCCACTGGAGACTAGAATTACAAGAGCCACTTCAGCCAAAGTTTTGAAATCAGATCACTTGTCCAACTGACATGATCAGAAGTCAGCAAGGCTCTCTGAACGAGGGGGTTTCTGATCCTGCAAGCTTCAGCCGGAGAAAACCGCAACATGCAATCCTCCTGCACTGAGTTTGTATCAGCTTTAAGCTGGAATCGTCGAAACTAACAGAAATGAATCACCATGTATTACTCTGCTGGTAAATATCAAAAATAGTAGTAGGGTAGAGTAGGTAGAATAGGAGTAGGAGCTTAATTGCTATAATCACCTGAAAAACATGTTTGATTATATTCTAATGTGTAGAGTCTTTATTTTTAAGGACATTTTGGGTGTCAAATTGCATCTTTAAATGTTTGTTTCATTTTCTCTAAGCAGTACAACAAAAAGCTTGCTTAGCATCACGTATCATTCAAGTGTTACCTCAATTAAACCTTTTTTTCCAGTATGAGGGGTTAAAAGATTAAGATTTGCTACAGATTATTGTACAACATTTTGATCTAAAATAGAGTTCATTTCATGGCAACCAAGAAGTTCATCTCATCAATCGCTTCACAAAATGGGATCAAGAACATTTGGGCAAGTCCTTTTTCCCTGGTTTTAAAACACTTTGCTGCTTTATAGGACTAATTAATGTGTTTGACTTAGAAAAGGTCCAAATTAGAAAGAAATCTTCCTCCTGACTCTTGCCATATGGTAATTATCGCACCTGATACCCACTGCTGTCCAAAACTAAAGCCATGTTTGCTCAAATAATTTAGCTCCCTCTGCACAAACAGTTCATGCAACTTTACACCTGCATCCCATGCAGAGATGGCTACTGCACACAAAAGCAAGAATTTGTGGCTTAAGGACCCTTAGTCCAGTTAACATAGTCAACTGTCATAGCTTCTCTATTTTTTGTTGACTAATGCATTCTTCCCCAAAAACAGAGACCTCTACTGACAGAATTTACCTAAAATTATACAGAAGTATAGTATAAGTAAAATAAATTTACTTTCAATTCTAGATTTTTTTTTAGCCTTATTGTTTCTTTTGTCGTAGTTCAATAAATGCTGAAATGGTGGAACCTGTGGTGTGTACCTGTAAATAGTGTAAATTATTAGGGTTAGCTTTAAACAATTACAACTCCTTGTAAACCTGATAATTTAGCCAATAAAACTATTGAACTAAAGTAAATACTTTCCTTCTTGTTTTGTGGATCTCATGCCAAAATGTCAACTTTCCTGCTGGTTCCTGTGTGAACCTGGGTTCTCATTCCTGCGTAAAGATTGCCATCTGTGTTTTCTGGTAATCTCCAAAGAATGCAACTCCAAGTTCTTCTTCTTAAGCTCTATAAATATTATTTCAAAAATAGACTCACCCAACGATAACAAATTAAAAAGACCAATAGTTTTTTAACCCTGCGATCGGTTCCAACACGTGTTCTTTGGAAACACGAGTCTGGAAAAGTCTGGAGTTTTTACAAAGTTCTCATTCTCAGTTAATTTATTCCCTTTTTTTCCAGCTATCTTTTAGCAGACATTTTTACATAAGACAGACTTTATAGAAAAACCAAAGTCTGACTCATAGTCGGCAAGGAAGGAATGAAGGAACGGAGGGAAGGTCGTGTAAAGGAACCTAGTTTCCAGGAATCTGACTGTTACCAGGAAAAGCCCCTTGCTTTCAATCCAGAGAGTCATGTCAAGTCTTGTTTGTTTCTCTTTGAGAAAAAACAGAGTTCAGAGAAAGACAACTTCTGCGTTTGCCTTTTTGTGGAATGGTGAATGATTTAAAAAACAATTCTTTGGTTTTGACTCCAGAGAGAGAACAGACGCAGCCAAATGACTTGAGCTTCGCATGTCTTTTCTTTTTTCCAGAAAGGCCATGACAAAAGAAACCTGACAGCTGCTGTCTTCTGAAAATAGCGGCAGACACAGCGTAGAGGCGGGCGACGAGATTCTGCCGCGTTGTTCGTTCTGTTGTAAGGGGGTGTCGGTTCCACACACAATCCTTCTGGCAACTGAGCCCACAGGTGGCAAACACCGACCCGTCTTTCTGACATGGCCACAAGCGAGTTGAAAGAATATCAGTTACGTACAACAGCATTCAGTCATCGTTAGCTCAAGCCATGATACCAGATAAAATGTCAAGCAAAAGAAAAAGAAGAAAAAAAAAAGAAAACATGGCTTCACACGGTGGAAAACGTGCAATAACGAAGCAATAACAGAGGTGAAGTGTGGATATTCATTTAAAGTAGAGCTAAACATTTTTATCCAAGAGGCAGGATGGTGTTTATAATTTCCCCTTTGCTTTCTGCCCCCCCCACTGCATGTAACGGCTCAGTGTTTGTTCCTCAAAGGTCCTCTGGCCCTCTGTTGGAATGACTTTCTGCCCCCCTCACTACTTGCTGTGTGTGCGGGTGATCCAAAGTGCCGTTATGTCTTGCTGACAGAGGTCAAGGCAGAAGTTTGCCTTTTCAGTAAGCCAAGTCGGCTCAAATGGGACGATCTGTATCGTCGATTTGTCCACTACAACATTTAACGCTTGTCCAAACGCTACACTTGGGGACACATCTATGTAGTTTTCCACATGCCAGGAGAGACTGCTGGTATAAATTTAGCTGTAAATACCTTTCTGCTTCTGAGATTGGGTTGAGCTAAAACTATCTGCATCAACGTTATATATTTTTTTCTCCAAATTAGTTTTGAGCTCATCGTGGCTCCTACTCCGTGTTTGCTTCCTCGATAACAGGAACGTTTCTTTTTTTTTTTAAATCTGCAATTTCTGTGTGAACTCTGACCAGCTTCCATAGTCTCGCTAATGAAAAGCACCCTTGCAACACGATGTTTCCAACACAATTTTCCAACTGTGGGGATGATGTGGTGTCCAGCAAAACTCAAAGAACATTTGTATTTGTAACAGAAATTAAGTTTGGTGGACTCAATTTAAGAATTTCTGACCTGTAAATTTAATTTGTTTACTAGATTCGTTCAAGGGTTGTGAGAGTATAGAATACATGACACACTTATCAGATTTTTTTTTTGGTTAAAAACTTTTAAAATAATCTCTAATTTTTAAATGCTTGTGTTCTATCAAGTAAAATCTCCCCTCAAAATACTTTGAATTGAAGTCTTTTAGCGCAACAGAAAAAACTCTCGCTACGTCATGAATTCTGAGGAGAAAGACCTCATTTAATAAATTGCCATATCTGGTACCAAGGTATGATTCTGAGAAAACAATTACGACTGGCTATCAGGATCTTTTCTCTAAAGCATCTCAAAAACCAAAGACCAGATTGCAATGTAGGATTGAGGTCAAGTGGGTATCAGAGCAACATTCATGGAGTCACTAGAGTTGGCAACAACAGTGAGTTCTGCGCTACTGTTCCACTGTCTGCCTAAGTACAGCTGACTAATTTAATTTTTATGAAACGATTCCACCCGATTAAGAAAAGTGGTTACTGTGGTAAAAGGAAAAAAACATGAAAACACTCCTGAGCCTTAGTTTAGTGTGCAAAGACTGCAAACCCAGTATAATCAGAATGCATCTCTCTGCTTTTCCATTAATAGAAACTCGTTCTATGGCCAGAATAAAAGCTCGGTGACATCCCTGCCCCCCCCAGCAGACGTCCAGAGGCAGCCACACGTGGACTAAATGTCACTCAGCAGGATTCCGTCATTTAGGAAAAATCTTGTTTTCTTGCAGAATTTCTCAAACCCGCCTTACTTTCTCACACAAACATCAGGCATGTGAATTAATAAAAGCAGAACCTCGGAGGCAAAATAAACAGATGCACACAGTTACAACAGACCTGGAAATCAAAATCACCTGTTCAGGCTACAGGACAAGAGCTTGTGAGCCGAGCAAACATCAGTGTAATGAGATTCGTGATAAATAGGAAGGGTGGTCTTCTGTCACGTTAAAGTGGCTGGGGGGGAGGGGAGGGGAAAATGCAATAATGCATAAACTGACAGATGGGATCTTTCTGTGTCCCCAATCTGGGGTAAACTAAGGTCTTATACGCTCATCATGCTGCTGATTTGAAATGTACAGGCCTGAACTGTTCAATTTTATTCGAGTGTTTGGGAGGCAGAGTTCTGACCTCCTGCAAATAGACGCCACAGAACTGAAAAGGTCACCAGGAAGTGTCCTCGCTGCTAATCAAACACTCCTAAAGGGAAGGTCTGATCTTATATAATCTACTAAGATGGAAGGTCGTCTGAGCAAATGAACATCAGGCCTCTGGGACGTTCGCGGAGCAGCTCACACCTGCCTGTCACTCAACATTCACTGTCAGAGGTAAACACCTGCGTTTACAATACCGCTCGTTTATTTGCGGCACAGTGTGTGTACTGTGTACTCACATTTGGCTGTAATGAGTCATGCTACAGTTGCTTCAGCTTGACATAATGTAAAAAAATATATATAATTTGGAAAATCCTCATGAACAAAAATGGTTACACACATGGCTGAAGGTTTCAGCAATGACAAAATTATGTTTTGTGACGTTAACATGTTTCCTGCACTAAGGTAAGGCAAGGTAGTTTGATTTATATAGCACATTTTCAGCAACAAGGCAATTCAAAGTGCTATAAGCTTTGCGACTCTCTGGCATCCTGGATGTAAATTTCAGGGCCAAATCCTGACTAATGGAGATCCCTTCTTGTTTTTTATTACTTCTCAAAGTTGATCACAATGTGCTGCTGAGGTTAATGGTCTCTTTGTACTTAAAAGCGAGTAACTTTTAAGTAAAAAATCCAGTCTTTTTGCATACCGAGTAGATTCATTTGTCAAATTGAAAGTAGATTTTGAATAAAAACATAGAAAACTTATCAAGATTGAAACATACCTTCCATTAAACCTACATTTTTTTTATCTGATATAAATATCCCAATCTTAAATGTCTCACACTTCCTGTTCTAATCCTTCCCACAGTTGCTCCACACCAAACTCTATCATCCATGTTCTTCTGGAGACCATCTTATTTATTCCCAATTTTTGGAAATGTCATTTTATGCTGCAGTATTAACAACTAATCTCTCTGTAAATAAATGACCACATCCAGCCACCAAGAAACAACAACACTGCACCAAGCTTTCCACTTACCACACTGCATGTTGGCATCTATCAGACCCCTCAACATAGAAGAGCGATTTGTCTCTCCAGACATGACGTCTCTACCACTTTAGTCCAATTTCTAGTGTGCTTCACACCACTGCATCCAGCGCTTTGCACTGATCTTTGTTTGGTTGTAGCTGTTTGGCCAGTCCATTAATACTTGGAGCTTACATGAAGTCTGGAAGCCTGTGGCCATTATCTCTGCAGAAAATATAAAGTGCAGACAGTTGATGACTGCTTCGCACTAGCAAGCTGCCACTGCGCTGCGGTTACATCAAGTGCATGAAATGAATTCACGCCCACTTGCTGCCAAAATTAAGTAAGCTCTGCATTGACAGCACATAATTTGGCAGCACAGTAGTCAACCAGGAGAAGACCGCCTCGATCCTGATTCAGGACTCCTCGACTCCCTGAGGTCTTCTTCACTCTGAGCTTCTCACTCTGAAGTTGTCGGCGATCCAGAACACCAAGCATCACTTTTCTGTTTTACATCAGTCAGTAAGCTAATATCTTTAGCAGGGTCAGACATGTTTATGACATCAGAGTAGCAAAATGAAATCAGGTTTGTGAAAATATGAATATTTGTGTTGTACAAAAAAAAACTTTTAATATAATGAAATGCTTTGCAAATAATTTCACGTGCATCAGACCACTTTATCTCAGTGTACTCAAAGTGCACTGTCAACACATGCACACAAAACCCCGCAATATTTGTGCTGGTGACAAGATTTTGGCCTTGACTTTTAGTCTTAAACAGATGTGGTTTAAACAAAAATGAGATTTTCAACTGTTACACATTATTTGGAAAGACTGAATGGAAGTTTGAGCTGATGTTCTGGGATTTTATCATTTGTTTTCGCATTTGTTCCTGGGAAAGCTTCTCAGTCATTATGATTTATGGTCATTTGGGAGCAAACGGTTGCCTGTGGAGTCCAGGTGCAGTTCAAAATTTAGAAAATCATTAAAAAGTTAATTCATCTCAACAATTCAACTCTGACAGTGAAACTCATTTCTCAGAAAACTCACCTCCACTCAGAGAGAGATAGAGAGATAGATAGATAGATAGATAGATAGATAGATAGATAGATAGATAGATAGATAGATAGATAGATA
>CAEGAF010136404.1:0-28614 GCA_903067075.1 Micropoecilia bifurca | reverse complement strand
AGGCAGGTCGGGAGTCGAACCGGCGACAGCCGCTGCGAGGACTCAGTCCTCAGTATGTGGGTTGTGCCTTAGTATTTAAGTTAATTCCTGCCATTGACACATTTTCTCACACATTAATATATTTGGCAATCAAATAAATGTCTTTGGTAGATACATGTCTATGGGTAGATCGGTCAGTCAAACTTTATTAACAAACCAGTTTTTTGACAACATTTTTGACAACATCCCAGCATGCACTGCGCGCTTCTACGGGGAAAATGAAGTCAGCATCTGCTTACCGTAGTTACCGTAGACCTGTTGTGGCTCAATATTGGTCCACATATAAGGGCACCGGGTTATAAGGCGCACTGTTGGCTTTTGAGGAAATTAAGGTTTTTAGGTGCGCCTTATAGTGCGGAAAATACGGTACTCGAGAATATGGACATACTTCCAAAAACTGCAACTCTACAAAGTTTACTGTGTTTGTATGAAAATAAGTTTTCATCTTACTTTTCTGACTTGAGTTTTTGGAAATTCTTACTTCCTAGCACAAACTACGTCCAATACAACCTCACAATTACAGATGCAGATTTTGTTGAGGGTGTTTATCAAGTGAGCAAGTATCTATTAATGGAGCTGCCTTTGTGGGAGCAGATATTACATAGCGCATCTTCTATGTAATTTGGACAATCACTGCGTCTGTTCAGTGGGAAGATTAGTGCAGCACAGAGAAAAAAAACAAAACCAACAACTTTGTTTTACAATGACAAACAAGCTGGCTGAACTGGACGGGAAAGAAACCATAACCAAAATAAGAAGTAACAATCTTTATGTGTCAAGTGTCAACTTTATTGCACTAACAAAAAGTACTTTTTCATTGCAATGTCTTTCTGTCTTATCCACGGTTTTGTTTAAGAAGTCGTGCCTATCCTAGCCTCTGATGAGATTCAAATAGGAAGCTCATCCGTCCTGTCAGGTGTTTGCCTCCAGGCTTTAAAAACAAAAGAAAAATCTGGACATGTTGCTATTGGAAAATGACAGGCCGATCTCCAGGCCGTCCATTCATTTGCAAGGTTATTGGAGAAGATGAGGTTCAAATGGTTGAATAGCTTCTTAACGACGACCCACCACTTTAATGTCTTCCAGTCCAATTTCTGTGATCAGCACAGAACAACGCAAAGCATTCGCCAACATTCACATAAATGCAGACTGTCAAAGAACCAGACTACTGTGGTTATTACAGCGGCTGGAGCACTGGGTCGAAATCTCTGGTACAGCTCTTGGCTGGTTCGAGTCTTTGGTTCAAGAACAGGGACTTCTTTGTGTCAACAAGTAACTTTTTTTTAATCAGGACAGACAAAAATCATATACATGGTCCACAACTAATGCTGTCACTAAAAACCGGGACAATATCACTCCGGTTCTAAAGTCCTTCCTCTGGTTCCCTGTAGGTCAGAGAATGGCCTTTCAAATACTTTTATTTGGTTATCACTGTATCAACCTTCCACACCAGTCTTTTGGTTTTCTAATCTACTTTGCAGAATCAGAACCAAATATGTAGAAACAGCATTCAGGTTCTGTACGATTCTCTAATTTGGAATAAACTTCCAAAAAACTCAAAAACAAAATGCTGAAACACTGAGTCCCTTTAAATCAGGACTAAACCCCCATTTGTTTAAAGTTGCTTTTATTTATTTGCAACTAGAACAGGTGTTTCCTAACTGTGGTCCTAAAGGGACAGTGCAGCGCATGTTTTAGATGTTTCTCCAACTTTTAAACACCTGATTTAGATTATTGCAGTTCAGCAAAAAGCCTCATCAGCCATCAGTTCAAGTCAAGTGTGCCGAAACAGGAGAAGAAAAAAAACACCTGAATGATTGAAAAACATTGAACTGGAACATCATAAGTTTTGCCCTCATTTCCCCACAAAAGTTTCCAGATATCCAATTTACACATTTCATGCATTGGAAAGAATCCTGGAAGATTTAAATTTTTGCTGGCCATGAGAGAACACAGCAGACATTTTCTTGTTTTACAAAATGCATACATGTGTTTGCGTAGACAGGGCGTTGGATTAACAGTGCACTTACAAGCTGAGATCAACTGTTACCAGTTTGAAATTTAAATAATAAAATATATGCTTTCAACATACATTCAGTATCCATCAACACCTACAGAGTGAAACTGGTTTTCATCACAGTAAAGGTTACTGTAGCAGCAATTCACACTGCCTCTGAGATTTATTAGCTTTCACGGCAAACTTAAAAAAAAACTGCTTCAACACAACCAGCTAAAAATGTGCCAGATAAATTATTACACGGTAACATATGCTTCTGGTGAGTTACCGTGTTGCTCCTGTGGTATTAAAAAAAAAGTCGTTTCCAGCAATTAGCACAAAACAAGCACGGCTCTGTCCAGTTGATTATGATAAATAAATAGCATAAGGGGAAGGATATATCTTCTGCGAGAGCATATGGAGCAGAACTTTATGTAAAAAAAAGAAGAAAAAATCCATCAAATTCCGAAGTCGCATTAAATAGTTGCAGAATAAATATATTTTTTTGTCAGACAAAATTATTTTTACAGCTCTGAAATGCACTTACTACAAATGCAGCCTAATAAATATGGCCTTAATTTTATGCTTGTGTTGAGCTACTCTTAATTAACCAGGCTTTGCACTCGCTCCCCAATGACATATGTTTAAACGGAAGCCAAAAACAACACCACAGAGAAGGAAAGTTGCTGGTGTTTTTTTGTGCAAGTTGCATGCCCATGAATCACTGGGCTATGAGCCTTGTTTTGTCTTTTTACTATATTGGCATTTTGCAAAAAAAAAAAAAAAAAGTTCCATGAGCCACACTATTTTATTTTCTGACATACTGTGGCTGTATATTTGCCTTACGAATCTCTCTCTGGAGACTGGAGAAAGACTTACTCATATTAATTCAGATGGAGACATCAAAAAACGAGAAAATACGAAATGCACGGAGGGGGAGAAAACTGCTAAGTAAATATTGATACTGACTGATAGAGATTGATGAAGAGTTGAATGAGACAAATATACATTTTCTTTAATTTCCCCGGCCATTCTGCTCTAATGAGGCTTGACACTAGAGGATGTAAACACTGAAGGCATTGCGTGGTTAAAAAGTAGCAATGGAGGGTATGGAAGAATCAATCAAAAACATGGAAAAAGTAAAGAGTCCCGTCTGTGGACTATCTACTTTATTTGTAACAGAAATCTTATTTATAATATAATAAAATACCCCCATGGTGTTCACATATTAAGGCCAAAGTAGAACTTATTTCCGACATGATGTCTCGGCGCCTCCTGTCGTTGCATGAGAAACAGATCGTTGGTGTTCTTTCCACACGAGACTTTAGCAAAGTCTTTCCACTTGTCATTTTTAATGGTTCCCAGCAAACATGACATAGCTCCTTTAAAAGCCTTTGTGCACATTAAAACGCTGGAGACCTTGCAAAGCGCTGTAACTATGCCATGCCTCTATGTGGCACTGTGCCGCCGCCAGACATCAAAGGCAAAAACAGAGAAGAAGGTGTGGAGAGCCACGCCCACAGTCATTATGGGCTTTTTTCCTCTCAATTTCTCTGTTTTTAAGTAGTTTATAGTGAGAAGTCCTATTTCCAATGTGTTTTCACTTTTTTTCAAAAGTGAAGTTCATTCTGAAAAAAAAAAAGTTTCCACTTCAGAAACTGTTTATCATTGATGTGTTTCTTCTTATACGCTGTCTCTGGCTCTATATATTCAGACTCATCACGATATAAGGCGTTGACATGCTACTACTCAGCATCTGCTATGGCAAAACCCTCGTATTTTACAGATGAGTACAGTCCAATATTTATAGAGTTTTTCACTCTAAACAAGCATGCTTCATTTAGACATACATTGTTTTCATTACTGCCTCTTGGTGGCAATGAATTCGATTTTACTTGTCTTGATAAATGATCCAAACGGTGAGAACAGAAGATCACCCAACGTTCTTGTTCCTTAAAGCAGGCCTTGTGGCACCAATTGAAGATTTCAATTTGAATCTTCCTGTAAAAACGATCTGGGGTACAAGCCCATGTAAAGAACCAGCAGAACCCTGTGGGTGAGCACAGATGGTGAAAGGTTACATCACACAGGTCTCGTGGTTAAGAGGACAGTAGAGAGATCCGCAAGGTGTGAAAGTCCTAAGGTTTTCACCGTGAATCTGTGACATCAATTTTTAAAAAGCTGTGCAAGATTTGTTTATTTGTTTCCGTAGCACATTGCCTGGAGGCTCATAAGATGCTAATTCTGTGTGGACTCAAGACCGAAGCCATCAAAAACCAATACTATGTGCGTGGAGTCAGAAAAGCTTGATTTATCTCCTGTCACTTTAAAGCTAACTCCATGCTACTTTAAGAAACTTTTAACTGCCTAAGCAAGGAAGAAACGTTAGCTGCTAACTAATAAGCTAACTGATAAGCTAGCAAAGAATATGGAAATACTTACCATGTTTAGAGTTATGTTCCAGACTGAACGTAGACATTATCAATAGATAAGCAAGGAATAAAAGTCAGCTGCTAACTAATAAGCTAACTGATAAGCTAGCAAAGAATATGGAAATACTTACCATATTTAGAGTTATGTTCCAGACTGAACGTAGACGTTAACAATAGACATCCTCACACTGGAGGCGTGGGAAGCTTCAAATACAGGCAGGAATATTGAGTGTAGGATCATAGATGGCTCACCTTGCTCTCTCTGCATCCTACCTGCTCTGGCGACTGCTAGTGCCAAGCACAAGATCAGCAGGCAGTAACTTTAGAAATTAACAGCTCTTTACTAAAGTGACACACATACAATTATATGCAAACTGGGAAATCAGTTTAGCTTCGCTTAAGCTGCTTTAACTCAACTTATATAGTTAAATATAAGTGGATTCTTTATAACATTTTAAATGTGACTGTACTGAATGTCACACTTTATGTACGAGCTCAAATCATCTTTAAAAAAAGGTTTTAAAACATTGTGCTTTTTTTTAATGGCTCATTGGAGAAAAGAGTGAGTAGGTGTTTATGATCTCACATTATATGCACCTTTTCCTCATCAATATAATACAGAGATGGCCAGTTTTGACCACATTTGTATTTCCACACTTTGTCAAAAATCTGATTGGTCAGTCTGCTTACTGTTCTTCAAACACCGCTTTTGTCTGGGATGACTCATAAGAGAAGTATTTGGCTCTTTAGGAGCTAAATGCTCCACAGTTTTAGTTTTTTTTTTGACCAGGGAGTTTGTCTTTGCTTTGCTGAGTAAAGGATTGTACTGAACACTAAAGTTGTGGTCTACAAAGCTGAAATGTTGAGCTAAGTTGAAATGCAAGACCAGCTTTTGCTGCAATGCTTTTGTGCGGCCATACATTAAGTCTTAAAATACAGAGTGAATATGTCTTAAGGAATGTAGCAAACTGTGTTTAACTTAAATTTAGCAAATGTAGAAAATAGCATAGAATTACAGTGTCCTGCAAAAGTGTTCATGCCCCTTGACGTTTTCCATATCATCAATGTTGCGATAACAAACTTTGAAGTACTTTATTGGTACAATAAACCAATGAAAAGCAGCACATGGTTTTCAAGTTGTTGCTTTTTAAAAAAATAAACACCTGAAAAGTGTAACATGCATATTTATTCAACACCTCTGAGTCCATACTTTAAAAAAACATCCTTTGCTGCCATCACATAAGGCAGTGGTAAGGGTGTCAGACTCATCACCATTTCTGGCCTCATCAACACTATGGCCAGTTTTGACAGAATGTACTGACAAAATTAGCCTTTTTCTAAATTAATAAATAGCTGTGTCCGCATTGGATGAGCACTTCTTAATTAAATAATGTTGAACATTTTTTGACGTTGATGTAATTTAGCATTAAACCAATAAAAACTGTGGTTTGATTGATAAACTAATACTTGCGCACATCACTGTTATCCTGAAGGTCTATATGGGTCTCTAGAGTCCACAGGTCCCATTAAGCAATGAGTTTGACGTGCGTCACCAGCTTTTCAATTTCAGAAAGTAAGATTTCTGACTATTTTTCTTTGCTAAATAGTTTCAAATTCAGTCATTTCCTTTTTCTTTTTTTGCCATGACATTTTCATGCCAGATATTTTCATATTTGGATAAAAGTTTGAACTTCAGTTGTGCCACTCTGACCCATAACTATGTCTTCATCTGAATTATTCACTGCAGCTCTGGCTGGCTGGTTAGTATTGCTGTTTAGTCTTTTGTAGCCTCTAACAAATTTCTCCCAGGGTAACTTCCTATTTCATTCTACCTATATTCTCATAACATCTGACTAGCTTCCCTTTCCTTGTTCAAGAAAAGCTTCCCACAGCATGATGTGACTTCCACTGTGTTCCACCATGCCGATCAGGATGACATACAGTTTTAGCGTTTATTTAGAGGGACTGAGAATGAATGCAGGTCACATTTTTCCGACTTTATTTCGTAGCCACAATTTGCAAGCCAAGTAGAGTTTCCTTCTAATAAGCACTACTTAGTCGCAGTCTATCACATAAAATCCCAATAATGCTAAATAAATTAAGACTTCACACAACTTCACTGTCAGACTCTGTGGTTTGATTATTATGGCCATGTAGTGAGAAATCAAAATTCCGACCAAGACTTGTAATTGGCTTCTTAAAGTCTTAATACAAGGGCTGTTTCAAGAAACAGCTGTTTCTTATACATTAACAACTGAAAAGCGTCAGCATTTGCACCCACACGTACTCCTTAATGATCAGTAAAAAACCAAACTTCACATCCAAAACATAAACTGCCTCCCTGTAGCCAGCAACTAATTGATATTTTTCCACAAACAGCTCCAGTGGCCCTAAATCTTAATTATTGCAGTTGCTCTAGACCAGACATGACATCATAGCAACAGGTAGCCCAGTTTCTTCCACGGGTCTTTAATCATCCGAGATTGCCATCATAATGGGTGAGTGAGCCACTGGTTCATAAAAGAAGGCCTCTCTGTGCCGAAGAGACAGATAAGGTGTGTCTCTGCATCAAACAGGCTGGAGACACCGGGAGAACAGCGTTGCCTTTATTTTCGCTGATCTGAGATAAGATGAAACGCATAAACTCCTGGCACGTGTACGAATGAACGGAAGTTGCAACGATCGGGAAAAGTTAGACTTCAAAGGGTCGGTTTTCATTCAGAGAGAAGAAGATCCTTTCCATACGCCGGAGCAATAGACTCCCAAGACAGTCAACAGGAACGGACTCCAAGCATCACCAGCAACCAGACCTTTTGCCAAAACACAATCAACTCCCTGTCATCACATTCGCGATGCTTCGTCCTCCCCCCCCCTCCTCTGTCTCTCTCTCTCTGTGTCTCTCTCTTCATCCCTGTTTCTTCTTGCTGGATGCCCCGGTGTCAGCCACACCAGTTATTCCCTTAATCCTAAACAGATTGGCTTCCGCCGCGGAAGAAAACCCTCAGCCTGGCCGTCTCCTCTGCGTTTGCTCCGCAGAAACCCCGTTAATCGGCAACACATGGCGACGGGTTATGGAATGGATTATGGGGCCTTGCAACTTATGTGGTCTGCCGGCTGCTCCGGCACTTACATGGTGACGTTCAGGGACACGTTCCCTGACGGGGAGATGAAACTGATCGGATCTGTTCTCGCTTTTACAGCCTCCACGGACCAAACAGGGAGGGGAGTTAGGAGTGCTGGTGGTGGTGATGGTGGGTGGTGTTGGGGGGGGGGACAGTTGTCAGTCATTCTTAATAGTGGCTCCCCTCAACAGCGGAGTCAATGGCTCTCTCCCTGATGCGAACACTGCATAGAAACTCATGCGGCGCGCTGAACGTGTAATTATCAAACTTGGAGCTGCTTATTAAGACGAGAGAGAGGACAAGGCGATTGTGTTTCTTTATTCTCCCGGTTCTTCTTTTTTTGTTTCTCCGCACAATGGAGTAAGTGGAGGTCTGTGAAATCATGGAGAGGAAGAAGGATCTGAGAGGAGGAGGACAGGAGAAGGGGGGAAGAGGCATGGGGAGAGTGAGATAAAGAAGACGGAGACAATCGCTCACACACGCACAAACACACACACACACACACACACACACACACACACACACACACACACACACACACACACACACGTAGTATTTTATACACAATTTNACACACACACACACACACACACACACACACACACACACACACACACACACACACACACACACACACACATTGTCAGAGAACACAAATGGTGAGGTTAGCACAGTCTTCTTTTTTTCACTACCAGTAGGTGGTACGTGTGAAGAAGGGTGTGTGTTTGTATCTGTGTGTGTCTCATGGTATGTAATTCTGAGGAGTTGCTGTGGGTTAGGGCTCAGAAACAAAGCTGCAAAGACCTACTCTCTTGCTATCCTTTTTTTTTTTACAGAACTGGTTTGGCAAGACAGAAAGTGACCAACATAAGAGGGCTGTGTACATAAGTTCTTGCGTGTGTGTTTCTGAAAGGGAAATCCTAAATCTGTAGTGAAAGCTGAAAATTACACCTCTGTACCCCATGTCCTGAGACTGGATCAGACAACGGGTGGCGCAAAGATCCCCTAGGAAATGGAAAACGGTGTTATTTGCTGGTAGGGTTTGTCTGCTTCCATAGAATCAGGCCATGACCTGAAGAGCCACTCTGCCTTGCAAAAGTAGTACTAATTCTTTCAATTTTTCACATTCTGTCATATTAAAACCCCAGACTTTAATGTATATTTTGTAAATTACATATCCTCAACACAAACCTGCGCCTAATCGTGAAGTGGAAGAACAATGACAGCTAGTTTTGTCAGAGAACACTAGTGAACAAACAGAAGATCAAGAAACTTTAAACATCTCAAAAATCACTCAAAAACAGAAAAAGTGGGATCATACTCCAAACCTAAAAAGACGTAGCGATCCAGATAAAGATCCTGGAAAGAAACAAGAGGCAAATGGTAACTCAGGAAAAGCTAGATACACACCTCAGCTCTCTCTTTATGAGAGACGGACAAGAAAAAAAAAAAACGTAGGAGAATTTCATGTTTGCCACAAACTATTTCTGGGACATGGCAAATATGTTTGAGATTTGATCGGATGAGATGAAAACTGAAAGTAAACACCGCCAGTCACATGAAGCTGTTGCCATGGTGAAACATGGTAGTGGCAGAATCATGTTATGCAGCGTCCACATCTTCACAATTATGTGCTACATTGTAATTAAATTATATTTAATTGTAATGTGACAAAATATGTAAAAATTCAAATGCTCTGTCTCATTAGGTGGGGCATCTCAGAGTTTTTCAGCACTCTGCTGTAATATATGTGCAAGAAAATGTGACTGGCTGCTGCAGTTGTGCGTTTGTCTTTAGCCCTGTGTCTGTGCATGCAAGGCGGAAAGAATGGAACTGCTTCATAGACGCCGCTTTCAGCTGCCCAAGGCCAGAATGACATCGGCCCAACAACAGCTTACACAGTCGACTCGTTGGACCCCTGCCCTTTATCTTCCTCCAGAAGGACAACCGGCGCTATTCTATCTTCTGGCCTTCAACAAAAGCCAGTGAATAGAAGCTGTGGCAAAACTTGAAGATGCCTGAAAGGCCAATGTGGAGAATTTCAGAATTTCTCACTTGCATTTCTCACCCTGACAAGAGAATATTTCTCATATTGCTATAAACAACAGAATGTGCTGAATCGATTCAACAAAAAGGTTATTGATTTCTAATTCAACAAAAGAAAAAGAAAAAATTTCCTTATCAAAATAATGTTTTGTCTTATCCATTGTGACAAGGATTACTTAGACCACATACCAGACTTATCAATTAGTCTAAACTAATCTTACTCAATGTTGAGTTATTTTGCCCTCACCAAAATAATACAAAGTTAAGCATACATATTCATACCACACTGTTATATTACTGCTTTATTTTATCAGCTTTATTTGCATTGTAGTAGTATTTTTACAGATTTTCTTTTAGTAGTTACTTTCTTCATTATTTTATTTTCCATATTTTAGTTACTAGCTTAGTGAGTTTGTCTGCAACTGACAAACTCATTGGCTAATCGGTGTCCATTGACTAGAACACAGGAAGTGAAAGACAATGACATGTTTGGAGGAACAGCAGATGCTACAATCTCCGCCCATCTCATGGGAAGCTCCGCCCCCTCCTGGTGCAGGAGGAGGGAAAAGTAGAAAATGTGGAGTTGATTCTGTTTTGTTTTGATAAATTGAGTTCATTGTATAGTGAGTTTGCACATTTGTCAGGGTACAAACCTGACATGTACTCTTTATTCTTAGCTAACTAGCCCAAATTCAGGCAGATTTGAATGGAGAGCAACTCTGAACATCAAGTCTTAGAACTTACATGAAGTCTAAATTTAGCTTGATTTTATACAGAAAGTTTTGGCCGCCACCTAGAGATTCATGAACTATAAAGATCAAAATTATTTGGACTAAAACTGAAATATTGAAGATGACAATTTGTGCCTGTCCCTGAAAACAATAAAAGATGTAATGTGCCACATCCTGAGGGATTGCATGTGTAAAGGATGATATTCTCTGCCTGAAAAAGAAAGAAAAGAAAATGGTGCACATGTAAAGATCAAACTTTATTATAAAATTAAACAGTCAGAGGTTATGGCAAACAATGTGTGTTATATTACTGCTTTTAAAAAAATAAATGGTAAATCTCAATACTCAATCTTTTCTTTTAATATTTCAGATTTCTTATTAAATAGCACAAATGTTTAATTGCACGAATCACATACACATTTTGAAAGTACGAAAGGAAAACTATGTAATATTGTCTTGGATTTCAATTAAAATTAAAATAAAAAGACAATCACAGGACCTATAAAACAACTCTTCTGTCACATTTGTGGTATATTTCAAGTTGTGTGCATAGCAGATATAATCAAACATGGTCCCGCGTTAAATAATGGGTGTAGCCTCAGTTTTAACTAGTACATTTTTTTGTGATGTTTACACATCTCGTTAAGCACTTTGGGTGTGGTCATTCACATGCCAGTTTGCCATCAAAGGATGACAGAGTGATGGCGAAGGCTTGAAGGGCACACATAGGAAAACTATAGTCCATCGAGAAAACGTCCTCTGCCACACGACCAAATTGCATCACAATGTAATCCTCTGGAAGAGACATAAAAACGGCGTTTGAAGAGCTCAGGAGAAACACATCAACGGGTTTGTCAGTCGTGAGAGAAATGTGGTTATTTTACCGTTGTCTGGGTGGATGATCTGGAAATTTTTCACGGAGGCTTGCGTTACACGTCCGTGGAAGTTCAGCACGTACGACTGAGTCTGCTCGTTCCAGCTGGGGGATTTGTTCACCAAGGTGACCAGCTTGTCCGTATTTCCATTCGAGTGGCGCACCAGCAGAGTCTCAAGCTCCTGAAATAAACATGACTGTCACCTCGGCTGAAATATTTCACTCTTAACCAACTTCATGACCGATTCTGAACATTATTTGTCTGTTTTTTTTGTTGTTTTTTCTTTAACAAAGACTTACATTTTTGGGGCAAATGGACACTCTTTCATCATTCTCCAGCATGCCAGGGATGATCACTGTCATTTTCCTCGGACCCTTGAAACCCAGAACGTTTGTCTCCTGGAAAAGAATAATTTGTGTGTCTTCTAGGTTTTACCGCTTGTTATGTTGTGCGAGGCAGTGTGTGTGAGTGTATGTTTGGGACTCACATAGCATATGGCTGCCAGTTCTTGCCGCACTGACTCACTCTCTTTAATGAAAGGTTTTTTCTCTGGGTTTTCACCTCCATCATAGACCGTAAACTTTGTTCCCAGAACATTGGACCTGAAGCAAATGAGAGTTAAACTCTTAAAAGTAATACCACAACATGTGTGCAAAAGAACACTGAGGTTTCAAATTTAAAAGATCGACATTGTAAAAGAGTGTCGCCATTGAGTTTGAGGACTATGGAGCACTAGATTTAGGATTTTGGACATTTGTGTCATGCTTTATTTGTTTGTAGTAACGTAACCAAATTGATCCACCAATAAATAGGTTGCACATTGCATGTCTTTAAAATTGTAGAATTTCAATAACCTTTGTGGTATCGTGACATTGCCATTTGTTCTTTTGCTTAAAGAACTAATCAAATATATTTTCAGTCATTTAAGAACAGACGAAAGAAGAACCAAGATTCTGGGGGGGTGGGAGGGGAGACCAAGAGGAAAAAGTAAAGTTATGGAAATCCTGTTTAACTCAGTTTATTTATTTGTCTACCAATGTCAATTTGAGGCAATTCTCAAGGCACATGTCCGGTTCACAAGCAGCTACTTCATCGTGAAGACTGAAGAGGAATAACCTCTCACCCCGTTAAATAGCAGGAATTAAATACAGCTAAACACAGACACACCGACCCAAGTGTTGCTTTTATAGAACAAAGACGCGAAAAGAGATAACCGCGGGATTTGTTTAGCTTCAGTTTCATCAAGAAAATAGACATAGCGACACAATAAAGCACCAAAGCAGCAGTACTTCTATGGTAAACACTACACAGGGTAAAAGCCATCATTGGTTTTCAATTGCTTTGTCGAGGAAAGAAACAGTTAAAGACAGATGCACTAAGTGAGTTCATCCTTCACCTCAATGGTACATTTAATGTGAAATCCTTCACCTTCTGTAAACGTCAGGGTTTTACACAGTATTTTGCAAGTACCCAGAATACTTGAGGTACACCGCTCAAAACTCTGGAATCTGTGGTATGTGCTTTGCACACTTAGATTATGCAAACCTGGTGCAGACAAAGTACGAGAGGGTGTACTTTCATTTTATCATCATACAATAACTCAAAGTTGCTCGTCGGTAGTAAAAGGCATAGTTTTTGCGTAATCATGCAAAGCTGAAGTAATGATATAGTTCCAACTTTCAACATGATTTGAGGAAAACCTTCCTTAAAGTAAGCAGAAAACGTTAGACTGCACCTTAGTTTTCCAATGTAGCAGTTTGTATCTCTGGTTAAATTTGTCGCGTCGATGGAGATGAGATAGTTGGACGTTTTGCACTTTTTTCGTTTCCTGCCCGCCATCAGAAACACCTTTAAGGTGAAACAGTAGAGCAATAGATTACTGTCTGTTTCTAAAGTTAAATGCAATTCATTTAACTTTTTTTGCAGTTTTTGAGAAAGATTTTCACAAGGAAAATGTTCACCCTCTTGCCATCCTCTTTCTCCATGTGAAGGTAGTAAGTTGGGTAGATGCCCTTCTCCATGCCTCTCCTGTCCCTGGTGACCCTGCACTGGATGGTCACATCTCTTGGAGCGGGACGGAGGGCAAAATTTTCAAGGTCCTCCACGGACATCGGAGAAGTCACCTGAAATAGGACGCAATTTAATTCCACAGATAATGTTCTTTTTGTCTGCGCATTTCCCCTCAATATTCATTTTAAAAAGTACTTTTAAAATCTGACCCTTTCGTTATGTTCACTGCCTGAGGATGACGTCTCTCTACAGTTGGAGTTGTACGACGCCAGAGTGGACGGAGTTTTCTCTGCTTTCTTTGACTTTCTTTCCTTCTTCTGCTCAGATTCTTCTTGGATTTCCTCATCTTTGCTCTCGTCGCTTATTTGACACCTGGCTGCGAATTATAATGTGGAAAAACTCGTCTTATTAGCTCAACGTAGCTGCAGATTGCACAGAAAATTAGATCACGTAAATCACTCACACGTATCCAGAGTTTTCTTCTTCATGGGAGAAGGAGACTCGGGCTCCCGAGGATCGTCTTCGTCGCTCTCGCTGCGTTTATCCTTTAGAGTTTCATCCTTCACCTCTGGTTTGGTCTCAGGGGCTGAATCCTCATGCAAATGCTTCTCTGCAAAAGAAATGTTTGCCTACGTCTTAAATAAACCCAGCAGGATGACACAAAAGCTTGACCTAAAGGGTTACGGTCAGAGAACGGACAGCATGAAAGCGCTCGTTTCTCAACATTACTTTTACGTTCTTGTTTGCTCTTCTTCTGCGTGTCGACAGATTCCTTTACTTTGTCCTTTTTCTTTGCCCTTTTCTCTTTCTTTTCCTTTTCTTTTTCCTTTTCCTCTTCTGTCTCTTCCACTCCTAAAGAACCAGAAAGCTTCTGATAAATGATTAAATGTGGCAAATGTCTCTAAGATTTTCATAAAAATGCATAAAATCTCAACTTTGTATAGTCTCAGTAAAAACAAAAAGTCTTACGTTTGGTTTTGTCTTTTTTCGCATCTTTCTTTTTGGTCTTTTTCACCTCCTCGGGGACTACGTTCTCTTCTTTACCGTTTACCTCAGGCTCTCGGTCCACCTCTAAGTCCATCGTTTTGGGAGTGACAGGCTTCTCTGGAGGCATTTCGTCCGGTTCCGAGCTCGCGTTCATGTCACCCTCGCCCAGTGTGATTTCGTCCATGGGGTTGTCATGGGCATGTTCTACTTGATCTCCAGGAAACAAACATTAACAGCACACAGTGTCAATGCAATGATAATTACTGGCTCAAATATATGCATGCACCCTCTGCTAATATTTGGATCAATGCTCTTTAGCAAGTTTCAGAGAATCAGAATCAGATCCTTGTTTGCAAACAATGCGACACTGTTCAAATACTGACCACTCAGAGACGTGCTGCTCAGGGACTGAGAGATCAACAGAGGCATCTCTTCTGAGTTGACCGTCTTGTGCTTTCGATTCTTTTGGCGAGCGTCTCTATTGGCCACCACCATCTGAGTGTCTGCCCTCTTCTTCTGCTGCTTCTTCATCAGAAGAGCTCGCTAGAGTGGAAGATCAAAAATGCGAAACAAGTGATTGAAAATAATTGGACACATTTTCTTTGCATTTGAATAACAAAAGAAGAAGAAGAAGAAGAAGAAAATGATGCATTACAACCAAGATTGACTTTAAAGTGCACAAGTGCACAAATTATTTTTAATAATTTACTACAAAGTGGATACCACAATGTTGAACCAGTCAGAAGTTTACAAAGACACATATCATGTGCATTCATTTAATTGGTTTGAATATTTTTTAAAGATATGCCAGGATAAAACTGGTGAATAGCTGATGGATGGATGGATGAAAAATACCCATCAATATTTGGTGGGTGTGTGTTATCAGGGGGAATATCAATATATAAGTTTACCTGTAAAATTAATTATTGTTTTCAACACCCATTATAGTCATTTTCTATGAAGAACAAATGCAGTATTAAATGACAAAATTGAATTTTACATTTATGTCGATGGTGAGTGTATGTAAATCTTGTTCTTCAAAGAAGCCATGGTGCTTTGGAGAACAAGTAAACCTTGATCAGACACCTAAGCAGCAGGTGGCTTGTACACCCATGACCCAATGACACGCTAGTCTCGAGAGATTAATTCTTAATTAACAGTAAAATTATACGTTGCAATAAAACAATTTAATTATCTCACAGAAATTTTAAGTTCAAATGACAAGCGCAAAGTTCTTCCATACAAAGAAAATATAAAGATAACATCAAGAAAAACACAATATGATCAGAGCTTCTCAATTTCTCTAAATCTAGAACGAGATCAATCTAGAAAAACAAAATAAGGAGTTATTTTAGTTCAGCCATTCACAGATTCGCCCTGTTTACTGTTTCTCTGAGGAGCATAAATAATCCGCCTGTGTTTACCTGGTTGTCCAGCTTCTGCTGTCTTATCTCTGGGTCCTCCATAGCAGAGCAAAGAGTCACACCTCACCTCAGTTTTGAAGAGGAGTATACGGCAACAAAAAGATGAAATGCACCGTTAACTCTTAGTGAATTAGTTGACTTTGTCTCTGAGATAAATAGTTTGTTGCAATTAAGCGTGGAAGCTGGCGTTTGTGCCGCCCAGCTCCATCTGGCCGTCTGTCCACCTGCACGCAGCAGAAGGCAAAGTGGATTAAAGGGGGATAATGTTCTTAGAGCACAGTGCACAGCTTCTACTCGAACACGAACAAGCTTCACATGGCTGTTTTTAGGAAGATTTGATGGCCTGTTGGTCCTGGTGAAACCCGAGAGACCAAACTGCACAGCGGTGCTCTGCTGCTGCTGCTGATGATAGTCTTTTCCAGCCAGCAGTCTGACTTGCTTAATCTCTGTGTAAAACAATGTTTCTCAATTCCGGTCCTCAGGCCCTCTGCCCTGAATGTTTTAGGTGTTTCCTTTCTATCACACACCTGGATTGAATATTTTGGTGATTAACAGGCTTCTGCAGTACTTGATGGTCATGCAATCATTTGAATCAGCTGTTCTGGAATAGAGGCACATTTAAAACATGCATAGCAGGGTGTCGTGAGGACCGGAATTGAGAAGCACTGGTGTAAAGTTTCCAAAAACAAATAGAAAAGAGATAACATGGCTGCTACTGGCACAGCGGGACAGATTTATCCCGTTGCCACGTACAATTACCATAGTACTGGGATAGAGAGCTGCACAGAAAATCTGCTGGGATTTTTAAAATTTATTTATTTATTGATATTCTTTATTTTAAGAACATGCATATTCATGACCCCGAAACAGGGTTAGCAAACATATAAAACAACTACAGCAGTTGACATATCTCAGAAAGGTCCCACAGAAAAGACAGATGCACCCATCCAGTGTCTTCCATCAAAAAAGGAAACTTAAAGACAAAGGCGGCAGACACGGCTTCTTATAACCCACATTTCACCTGTGTGACTTCTATTATTTCTAGTGTAAATTCATAGTTTATGCTGTCAACACAAAAAGTGGGTAGTTTCAAACGACTAGACTCGGTTGTCTGCACAGACTGCCTGTGTGGACTATGTACAACACCCTGACCAGACTTCACTGAATGAACAAGTAGATACTGTTGTAAAGTTAGGTAAATTATACGTTTTGTGTTCTTGTTAAGTTGAGGTACCTCGCCTTTTATGGGCTAAGTGTATGGTGCAATGCTTCTCAACAACTCATGAGAAAAATCAACAATTGCTGACCAACTTTTTGCATGTTTCCTATGGGAAATTTTGGGACAGTTTTAGATTGGTTTAGCTTTTACTTTACAAATAGAAACTTCAGTGTCCATATAAGCTTCATCATGTCAGATCATGCTGATCTCACATGTGTGGTGGCACAAGCTTGTTTTTTGGGCCCACTTCTCTCTTTCTCTCTCTTTTTTTGCTATAAATTAATACATTTGGACTATTCTATTATGAGTGAACGTTTTCTCAGAGAGCTCCTGTTTTTTTATACTGCCCAAAAACGTGTTTACATAGTAGATTAACTGGTTACTCTAGATTACCCCACTAGTGTGAGTGTGGTTGCCCAAAATGAAAAATGCTGACATATTACAATTTGAAAGGAATAAAATGCACATTTTTGCATTGCTAGAAGCTCCTGGATCTGTTAATCTCTTTGAAGTAAAACGAGACCAAAAAAAGACAGAAAATGTAGGCACAAGAAAAGTAACTTAAAGCAATGCCCAGCAATAAACTGGGTAAACGCCGAACACAAGAACCAGGAGTTTAATCCCTAAGTCAGTTTGACCAAATTATAATTTGTCATTGTTATACTGTTTTTGCTAAACAAACAATTACAAAATATGTCTGTTGTTTGTACACACAACATTGATTTATCATTTGAGTTAGGTGGGATTGTCTTGTTCCTGAATGATTTAGTGTAAAAAGTGTGAACCAATCTTTGTACAATGCTGACATAACTAAAAAAAAAAGGCTAAAAAATACCTTCAATAATCTTAGAGAAGATGCTGCATGAGAAAGCGACAAGCGTCAAATGTTGCTGACCGCACAATCAGTAAGAGGTAACATTTAGATAAAAAAGATCCAGAGAGTCCCATTTCTTTACAGCAGGTGTTGAGGAGCCATTATTGCAACAAATGAACAGCAATTTTTGTTCAAAACTTCTTGAACACAATTGTAATTCTCCACTAAAATGTTCTCTTTTGTCCCACAGTGATGGTGGAAAGCTTCCAGTTACCCGTCTCCCCTTCCACGCTGTCCCGTGTTTCCCCCTTTGCGTGTGTCGAGATCTGAGAGTTTCCTACATGATCCCAGACTGCCTTGGTCTTGATCAAAGGTAGCATGTGTTATCCAGTCAAACTATGATAAAGGGGTTCCTGTTACAATTAAGGGGAAGTTGTATTTTTTTTTTTTTTCAAAACTGCCTCCTCCCCTCTTACCCTCTCCTGACTTGTTCGCACGTTGGTCAGATAACTGTGGACATGAGAGCTCTGGCTTTGACCTCTGTTCGACAGTAATGATTGCACCGTGACCCTCTGCTTTTTTCGTCCGAGCCATGATGATGACCCCCTCGTGGGTTTTCTTCAGACGAGAAGTGAGCTAAGGGAAATCCCTGAGTGATAGCGAGTGCTACAACTCACCACTTGTACAGCAGCTAACATTGCAGTGATAGTTGAAGGGAGACTTTCACAAAAAAGGTTCCGTGGTTTCTAACTTCTAACTCAGTCGACTGGATTTAGCAGTCCCATTATCATACGTCCGTATCCCATGTGCTTGCATGGGAACGTGTCCTTTTTCCCTCGCAGCCCCCCCCCCCCTTCCACATACACCCCCGTCCACTTCCTGCTATCTCCAGGGCCAATCTAAGGCTGCGCTATTACGAGTCCTGTACTCGGCGTGTTGGCGGCCGATTTAGAACATCAACACCATCAATCAACCCGGCGATGGGGCCAACCAGCTGGCTGAACCGTCCCGTCCCAGCACCGTACAATTTGTCATCCGACGAGGCCAACTTGCGTTCATGTAACTACGCCCAAACCGTTCTCCACTTTGTCTCTACCCTCCTGATGACTTTTTGACTCGGCCTTCTGAACGACTTCCTTGAAAGCCTTGATGTCTCGACTCACAAAAGCCTCTTTGCCAAGTTTTAAGCTTGTTTTCTTTTTGTCTCTCCATATGAGAATAATTGAGCAGTAATGGACAGTCATGAAACAAAGTTAACTTTGGTTCCCGTTGACTGATGTTTGTATTGCTGTTAAAAAAAAAAAGAAAGAAAAGGGGGCAACAGCAGCCGACTCTCTTCCCCCATTACTTTTGCTGGAAAAATGAGCTGTTCTTTGGCTATTACAAATGTTTCCCCTTTTGTTTTATACGTCTCGCTGAGCAAGGTAATTATGCACCAGAGTATATGGACAACATATAAACAAACAAGCAAACATGCAGTGGAGAAAGCGTGACTCATATTCCTATAAAACACTACATATGCTCACCCAAACTGCACTGGTGTTTAGTTTGAGTTATACTTTCTATTGTGTTGCAATAACAGAACAGAACAGAATTTTATAAGTCTGTAAAAGTCAGAGTAATGCTCGATTAAAAAGACAAGACTTAAAGTGCCTTGCAAATGCATCTATGGCCTAGCCTTCTCACATTTTTATTTTATTTTATTTTTTTGCATTTTGCTAGGACTTTATGCGTTAAACCAACACAAAGAAGTCTAGAAATGTGGAGTGGGAAGAAAAACATGAACGATTGTCAATATTTTTGACGAATAAAAAGCTGAAAAGTCTTGAGTGCATTTGCATTTCCTGTTTCACTGCTTTCTAGAAAAGCCACTGCAGCTTCAAGTGTTCTTTCCACTCTTCTATAAACAGTAGGCAAATACCAGCAGCCCTATAAACAAATATTTGTGGCTGATTTATGGAGCTCTACAGCTCCTCCAAAGTTACCATGGACTTCGTGGCTTCTGCCTTGATTTTTGCCTTATTTGTTCTGTCTGTCAGTTTATGTGGACAATCATCCTGTTTAGCTTTAATTTCTTTGCAGCTTTCTCCCTGACCTAATATTTTGCAAAAAAATATTTATTTGTGTATCTATTCTGAGCTATTTGTAAGATCCCTTTAAAATACAGAGAGGTTTGTGGTCAAATTGAGAGAAAAATGCAAGGACATTTTAAACACTTATGCAATATAATTTATGCGCCAACTTTATTCACTTTACCAATACGTAAAGGAAGGAGATGCCACAGCTTTCTTTTTCTTTATTTCTTCAATCATAATGAGGTTCACTGCAGCGACGCATTTGAGAAACTTCCTCCAGCAATGATGTCATGGATACCATCCCAACACGTAAACACACAGGCTTCCTCTTCCTCTTATAATTGCTCATCTTCCCGGCTTTCCTTCTTTCTGCTCTTCTCTTCCTCCCCAGGCCGGCTGACTGAGCCCTGCAGGCACAGAGCGGGCCTTGGAGTTGTCCAAACAGCCGAAACGAAGATCGAGGGGGGAAGTTCCTCGCTCTTTTGTCTCCACCATCTCTGGCAGAGGAACAAGTGCACCACAGTGCGCTGACTTGGGAGTGTGTCGGCCGGGGTCACGGCATGGCGGCCCGTCAGTCCCTTTGCAGTCACGCTACCATTCCTCCCCTCAGCGTCCCACCACTGTGGACAGCCAGACAGCCGGCCCAGCTGCACAACCGCCTGCCCCTTTTACCCATTCAATCAGCCAGGGTCAGCCACAATCAACCAGTGATGATGCACATCTGTGTGTGTGAGCAGGGAGGTATGCTGCAAAGAGTCTGCACCCCCCACCACTTCTTCCTCTGAATCAGATGAACAAAACAGTAAAGCTTCTTCTGCCACAATACACTCAGCCAAATTTATATGCAAGAAAACAAACCAGAAAAAAAAGAAAAAAAACTGCAAACAGTGGAAGGCAAAGGCTGTGTCAAATTTAGAAGATCAGCTTTTATATCAGCGCAAGGGATTAGCAAGAGTCTGCAAATCACTGCCGACACTTGCAAATATCCGAGTGCAAATGATTTGTGCTAAACAGAACCAGGCATCAGAACTGGGCGGCTTTTTCGCCAGTCGCACGCAACTTTATTTGCCTGCGCATAATTTTCCGGCATCCACTTCAAGAATAGGCACGTTTGATTTCAGCTTTACGAGAGCATGTTTTACAAATTCCACCCGGGCCAAGAGAAACTGTACCTGGCAGCCGTACAGAAAAAGGCTTTCCTGACCTGTTTTAGGCATAAACAAGTTCAGAAAAAGCTTGGATTTAACACGGGAGCAGAGCAAATACAGACAGACATTTTGCATTTTAAATGACTGAGAATTCTTTTTTTTCTTTTTTTTATGCTCAAATATAACCTAAAAAGACTTAAAAAGACTGTTTTGGTAGCTAATATCAATTTGGTATTGTCATAGTCCTGCTATAAAACAATTCTTTCAGCTCGTATAACCTCCACCGGGTTCTTTCGGTACCTGCGAGAAAAATGTGTTTAGGGACATGGGGGAGTGATTGGGCAAAATTACAACAAGCAGAAATTGGACCCTTGGCACTGGTCTCGCTTTGAAAAGTCTTAATGACAAATCACCACTTTCCCTTTCACCTCCTAGTGTTTCATCTGAACTCTACCCAAGATACTCTGCTCCCATTCTGCAGCAAACACATCACCAGCTGAGATGGCTTTAATCTGCCAGCCTCCAGTATGCCAGCCCGAACCTCTGTGATAAAAGTGCTTTCTAAAATTATGAGTAGTGCCACTGTAACTTAAAAGGGCAGACTGGTCAGCTCTGTTGTAATTGTGGCATTTCATTGCGGGTGGAAAGGTTGATTTTGCACGTCAGATGCACGCGATGTGGCTTTGAAAACTTTATAAAGCACTTTTTTTTTTACTAGATATTTAAGAGATAAGCTAAAACGTTTTAAAACAGGAAGCTGATTTTTTTTTTTTGCATTTGCTGTCCTTTTGCAAAAAAAGGGAAAAAAGTAGACTAATGTTGCTGTTAGCTAACAGCTATTGCCTGTCTTCAGCTGTCACTGAGCAAGAGGCGGCGAACACCAGCAGGTCTCAGATCCATCAGGGAGATCAATTCACCAAACATTTATGCAAGCAGACACTTTGCAGCGTCTTCACGCCACTTCAAATAACATCCATATTTTTGGGATTTGGGAGGAAGCAAATTCAATCAGAGAGAAACGTTTGCATTGCATGCATGTGGAGAACTTGCAAACTCTCCCTGGGTGGGACTTGAACCCAAAACCTTCTGGCTGCAAGGCAACATCGCTATCAAATGCTCTACTGTGCAGCCTGAAGACTTTATATTACACTATATTTCCAGTGTTTGTATTTCTAAAAGGGTCGTTGGCTCATATGAAATAAGGGGGATTATGAAACTTGATCACACCTGATTAACTCTAAGCAATCTCCTGCTGGTGAATTAGGACTGCGTTCAAACTCAGAGGCTGGACTTTCTGATTTTCAAGAGACGGAAAATACAGCTGAAACGTGCCCAAATTTTGAATTTTATTGTTTTTAAAAAAAAAAAATTATCAACTTGTTTTGCTAACAGTAGTTAACAATTAGCACAGCCCACTGTTTCAGTTGGAAGGTAACAGTCATTCCCAGTTTTAAAGGCTGAGTTTCAAGAAAAATCAAACACACACATAATAGCTACTAATACACATTCATAAGTTGTTTATTGGACGCAAGATGTTCCAGAAAATAACCATAAGAAAACCTGTCATTAATAAGTGTTGCAAACTGCCCTGAATTGTGAGTTTTCCTGCCAGAAATGTTGTTGGGCATAAAACCACCACAGCACGAACGGGCAAAATGACCCCACCAGTCTCTCACTTTTAAGCTTATTTTTAGACTTTCTCATGTGTTCGCTTTAGCTTGAGGTGCTTTGATACAAGCTACAAATATTTTTAGCTCCTGAAAAGCGATGAGTTGTGAGCAGATTAATAATGACAGATTTTCAGTTTGCAAACACAAACACACAAAGCTTCATCACACAGCGAAATCAAGGGCTCTCCTCCCAGTTACAACAAGAAACCGCGACGAGGCTTCCAGACCTGACTGACTGGTGAAGGATAGCGAAGCTAAATCCCAGCCCAGGTGACCACCAGCAGTCTCTGTCTGCCTCCTCGTCCTGAGGGTCTAACTACTTAATAAGTGGCTGTCCAAGGTTTCCTGGACATTGTCCAGACCAGCAGAGGCCCCCCATTCAAAACGGACGGGCAGCGGCGTAAGGAGGGCTCCATTTATCAATCAGACCAATCACAGACTTTTCCGGGACTAGGGACAGCCACATGTTGGGGATTAGCTGCGTGGAATTCGGTCCAACTAAATTGCGGAGTCAGCCTGGTCAGAGATTACAGCAAAATCAACAGTTAAAGAGTTGGATTACACTTCAGATGGAGCTATTTGTATTAGTACCTATTAATGTGAATTTAGTTTTTAAGTTCAACTTTGACATTCAGCACAGCTGCAGAGGCTGAACTACTGCAACAGAGAAAATAACAGAAAAGTCAGAAAAGTGGGCATTTAAAAACAAACAAAAAAGCTACAAATTTTTAAAAACTCTGTGTAGTTCTGCGTTCTGGTGCTCATGCACTGCTTGGCAAATGTATTCATACGCCTTGAACTTTGCCACTTTTTGCCACACTACAACCATAAACTCGACTGTGCTTTATTTGGAGTTTATGTGACAAACCAACAGAGAGTAGCAGATAATAAAAAAAAGTTGTAGATGTTTTTTTGTGAGTGTTTTTTTTAAATAATTACCAGCAAAAGCCAGACATTGTAGCATATTATTATTCTCTGAAATAAACCGTACCACTGCAGCTCTGGCTGTATGTTTATTAGTATCATTGGCTTTTTGAAAAGGAGAATTTCTGTCGCAGTCTCAAGTCGCTTGCAGCCTGCAAGAGGTTTTCTTTCAGGGTTGCCCTGTACTTATCTCCATCCCCAAAACTCAAGCTTTTCACCACTGCACACTTGATGTTGCCACCACTATGGTTTATTAGGGACTATGGTGTGTTCATGGCTGAGGTGCAGTGTTAGTTTATCACCACCGGATTGTTTGATATCATCCGGCTGGAGAGTTTTCGCCCACGTTTGCGGCGTCCCCCTAAAGAGTGGCGTCCACAACAAAGAGTTGACACGTCAACACATTCTTCCCGTGATTCTGGGCTGTGGATCTTTGCAGCTCGCTCAGAGTCACCGTCGGTCTCTCGGTTGCTTTTCCTGTCAGTTTATGTGAACAACCCTGTCCTTGCGGGTTTGTCTTTTCAGTTCCAGATGTTCTGAAAGAGACTCAAAGCTTAGAATGGTGTTTTATAATCTAGGCCTGCTTTAAGTTTCTCTAAAACTTTATCCCTGGTCTTCTGTTATGTTTCTTGGTCTTTCCACTAATGTCTCGTTTTCTCTGAGCGGCATGGCTGCCCTAGTCGTACAGCACCGTTATCCTACGGAGCTACAGGTCAGGATTGGTGTGGCGCGGGTCGGTTGCATGGGCCACTTTTTCAATGAAAATAGACAAAGTAGAGTACAATAATAAATGGAGACCTCTGAGACCTTAATGGAACGGTATTTATATAAATATTACACAGCATCTTGCAGATTTTTACTTGGATAAACAAATCATGTTGGTCAATCACATAAAATTCCACTAGGATAAGTTGAAGTCTTCTTTTGCCACTCACTGTAGAAGCAGCTTTGCAACAGAACGAGTCACGCCGTTCCACAGTGGTAATATTCAGAAATTTGTTTGTGACCACATCATGTTCACACGCAGCTCAAGATTTTCAACAGAGACAAAAGACACGCTGCACACGTTGGTAGCGGCGCCTTCCTTCTCACAAACCACGTCACAAACCAGACTCATGTTGTGCAGGTTCAGAGCAAGATGTCTTGCTTTTACCCAAGCCGCGAGTCGCCGTGCAGCAGATTGAGAAGCCGATGGAGAGCGAGTCGAGCTGTCACATCACCTCTGGCATGTTGTGTCACTCCTGCTCATTTCTATTTCCACGCAGGTAACAGACAAGACGCTGACAGCTGTCAGAGAAGAGCTGAGCAGGCCCTGTCAGCGATTCACTGAACTCAGCCCCCCTGCCGCTTTGTAGGACTCGCACACTTTGACATAATGTGACTATAACTAGAGCGAGGGGAGAGGAGGCGTGTCTGTTTCTGAGAGAGATAGATAGTGAAATAGTGATAGGATGTGAAAGAGGAGACTAGAGAAAGAGCACAATGGATCTACCGGAAAGATGAAACTGATTGTTAAACTATGGAAAGATTTTTCTTAGATTTTGGCTTCGTGCTACTTGTATCAGCAAAAATGGTAGAAACGCCTTTGCATAGGCTTATGACAAGCCTGTGCACTGATTGTGCTGCAAGCTGATCCTGCAGCACAATCAGTGCCCTCTGACCTATAGTAACTGTCAGAGGTGGACAATCCTGCTACAGTTTCCAGCTTTGCAAGATAAAAAAAATAGTGAGATGGTTCCTCCTATGCAAATAATTTCCCCCACCTTCAATGTGATATATGTCCAATGCAATTTAACAGAAAAACAAACAATGGAAGAGTCATGGGTCAAGCAATGACACATCTACCTCCATGTTCTCCTGTCCATGTAACTTGGCTTCATGGACTAGGAGATCCTTGTCCAGATTCTTCTGTGGCAAACCTTTCAATAAAAATGTTCAACTTATTGATTTGAAAGTATGGCGTACATCAATAAACCAATAACCAAGTAAAACTTATGTTTATCTGTACTGTAATATATCAGATAATCGACAACGGAGTAGTTATCATCGGCAGCCTGTGTGCATGTTGTAAAAAACGGCATCCAAAAAACAAAATGAATAATATTATCAACATAATTAAATGGTAAAATGTTGTAAACATTTAATCTGATCTGAAAACTATTCTTAGAGAAAAAAAAAATCTCCTTCTTGAACATGTCTTGTGAAAGTTAAATTTGACTTATATCTTAGTACCAAACACATAAGCAGCAACAGCTGTAAGTCCCTCAATGACAATTTATAGTTTTCATAAACGTCTTTTAGCTTCTTGTTATCCACTCTTTGGATAACCTAGCTTGGATTGTCAGACTTGGGCATGTTGGCAGGTGAAGGAGGATCTGACGCTTTTTATCAAAAGAAAAATGAGTTAAAATGATAAAAGCAAAATGGCTTCACAAGGCAGAAATTTAGGTTTTTTTTTTTTTTTTTTTTTTTTTTAAAGAAAGCTTATCCAGAACTCAGTCCAACAGAATATATTTACAGTGACCTGAAGATTCCTGTAAACAAGAAATGTTCTCACAATCTGATAGATATACCCAAGTTCTGCAGGCACGTACACAAGATAAAATGCTGAAATTACTGAATGCAAAGATTTTTCAACAAGTAAATATTAGTCTTGTTGTGTGGACATTTATGCTACCGGCTTATTGCGTGATTTTTTTTTTACGTGACAGATTTGTGCGCTATGCCATTTGAGTAGCACTTCAAATATGCCACAATAAAAGTGGGAAGTGTTTTGAAATCATTAGGTCTCAATTTGTAAGTGGGATTTTTATACTATTTAGAGCTTTAGTTCTGAAGCAGCAAAGGCCAGGGCATAAGAGCCATAGCACCTCTAACAAGTGTGATTAAAAATACATAAACATATATTACTGTAAAAAACAGTGAATTTCCTCATTCAATTCATCCTAACAGTCAACATTTCCATTCATGTTGCACCAAAAACCAAAAATAAATTTACTCTGATTTTACACCGAGGACAGATTAAGCTAATGACTTAGTGTCAGCACGAGGATAGACTTTGTAGATAATGGGCACTTCCCATAAGAGTGCTTTCCGCCAAGGGGGTTATCACCTATGGTAAGAGTGTGTGAGTGCTTTTCACATACACTATAGGTCGACGGCATTGGACCGTGGACACAGAGGTAACACACTATTAACGCGCATTACTGGAAATAAATTAGCATGTAATTCTACGATTTTATTAAATGATATTTTGGGGGTCCGAAAGTAAGCTGCTGTAATTGTAATTGGATGTGTTCTGAGTGCTTGGATTATCATGCATTTATGCAAAAGATATTTGACGAGCTGAAATAGTTTGCAAAAGCTCCTCAGGGAGAATTTTTTTTATTATTTTTGACAGCGCACGCATAGAAATTGAGTAAAAGTCACGGTTGTTCCTACAGACGCTCAAGATCCGGCCATAGAGTTGTCATTGTTCCTGGGGTCTTGATTTTCGACCGGAGGGCTTGGGCACAATGAAGCTAGACCCCCCATATTTCATTTCTCCCCTGCTGATAGCATTTATCAGCGGCATCCTGATAAAAACAAAATATGCAACTTAAGCCTGAGCAGGGCTTAGCCGCCGAGGAGGACCGGATTACCCAGAGGCTCGCCGGGACAGGCATGAGATTGTGCTGTCATAAAGGGCCATTAGCCTCTTGGCAAACTGTACCTCAAGCCCAAGATGACAGAGCTTTTCAAGACAGACAGGGGGGGGAGGAAAATATGAAACTTAAATTCATCATGACAGATGGCTGTGTGAAAGGGACCCCCAGAAAGGTGGATTTGTGAAGATAAAACGAGCCTAAAAAAAGGCTCATTCTCTTCCGTTTTGATTTTTTTATTTGATTCTTTTGGGAGTTTCATCGACTTTCCTATCGAATTTCTTCATGAATTAGCTAATATCCATTGTTTTCTTCTCCCGTATGTATTTATATGAAAAGAGAGACCGAACATCCACACAAAACACAATGGAGGAGACTCTCTGACTGGCTGGGATTAAATTTAATACAGGATCTTGACAGACATATCCTGGAAGCAAGTTGTTCTCCCTGTAGATTTACTATAGGATCCAAGTATACATGCATTTTATTATTATTATTATTATTAGTATTATTATTATTATTATTATTGATTTAAATATTTCACCCATTACTTACCTGGTTAATCTACGAGGATCACATATTTATTTCTTTACAGGATTTCAATCTTACATGTGGTGCTACTTTTTGTAGTTTAATGATTTGGAGTGTTGACTTAATCTTAAGATGACTTTACAGTCTACGTGTAAGATTTTGATTGTGAGGAAGCACCTTTTTCAGAGTGAAGGAGAAATGGCAACATGAAACACAATTGCAACAAGGTTGGTTGGCTAAACTGGCCGTAAAATACTGATGCATCGAAGGGAAAAGTGTGTGAAATAGTCTGGTATTTTTCTGAGTGGATTCAGGAGTTAGGCTACTTTGTGTGACTTTGTGTGTACATAGTCCAATAAATGTGAACGTAGAAATATCTCAGGTAGAGTTTCTCAAGGCAGTATTCTCGTGCCACTTTCCTTCAATATCAAAGTTTACCCTTTTCCCCCTCTCTTAGATTACGGCGTACCACAGCATCACTTATCGTGCAGATGCTGATCGTCTCTCTGAAGGTCAATTAAATCAACAAACCAACAGGTTCAAATTTCATCCAACTTTATTCAGAAAAGACACAGGAAATTAGGCAAAGTTAGCAATAACATAATACTCAAGCTGAGGATCTGAGCATGCAAGAAACTGTAGTGTTTCATCTTGTGTATTATTGTTTGCATTTTTGTTGAATCTTGTCATATTTTGTGTCTGATGTATATTATGCTGCATGTCAACGTCAACCAGTCAAGGGATAACCGATGGAAACTAGGCGATAATCAGGCACATTTATAAATACATCTGAATTATTTCACCACCCAACAATGTCTATTGGTATATCAGCATATCAACATCAGAAACATATTTGGGGGGGGGGGGGGGGGGGGGGGGGGGGGGGGGGGGGGGGGGGGGGGGGGGGGGGGGGGGGGGGGGGGGGGG
>CAEGAF010136401.1:0-13424 GCA_903067075.1 Micropoecilia bifurca | reverse complement strand
CGGCTCTGGCTTGCGGGTTGGTTCTCATAGTAATTAAATATCATTCAGGGGGCCATAGATAATTGATTCGCGGGCCGGATTTGGCCCGCGGGCCTTGACTTTGACATATGTGCCCTAGATGAACCAATTTACCAGTGTTTACCAGTGTAAAGTACTGAAATCTCAAAGTGAGTAAAAGTACAGGTTCCTCTCCAAAATATGACTTTGGTAAAAGTCATATTTTGGAAATGTTACTTTCCAAAATATGACTTGAGTTAAAGTCTTAAAGTATCTGAATTTTCATGTACTCAAGTATGGAAATTACTGTAAAAATGTATGTACTCAAGTAATGTAATGAAAAAGTAAAACAAGGCAAATGCAGTTTGAATGACATTTTTTATATTTTGGTAAACTTGTCCAATACACTTAAAGTAATGTACACAACCAAGTGCAGGCAAAATTATACCTGCTAATAGATAAACCTGCAGGCATCATTTGGTTAAGAAAATGAGGGTTTTTTACCTTTAGCACAAGGTAACATAACCTGCTTTACAACTGAACCAGCTTGACATGAACCACATATGTGGTTCATGTCGTATGTGGTCCATTTGTGTCCGACTTTGTTTCAGTCAATCAGTAGTTGGGGTCAAAACACGAGCGTTTCTCTCTCTCGCTTTTTTGTAACGAGTAACTAAACCACACATTGAAAATGTATTGGAGTAAAAGTTTGCAATTACGTTCGGAAATATAATGAAGTAAAAGTGAAAGTTATCAAAAAAATTTCATGCTCGAGGAAAGTATGAAGTACTCCAAAATATACTTAATTAAAGTAGTGAAGTGTTTTTACTTCATTACTATACAACACTGCAATTAACTGGATGCTTTTCTTTGATTGACCATTCTTGGTGATAATCAAGTCAGATACTGAAACATCGATTTCTCAGTGTTGATGAAAATAACTCGCTAGTTTCATCCTTTAGACACGTGGCCTCAAACTGAGGCAGTTTGTTGATTAAAAATAATATTAGAAAATCAGCAGCACATATTTTTCTATTTATTGAACTAAAATCCTTGAAAATAAAACTCAAAATACTTCCTAACTCAAACCAGCAGGTCAGACCTTAATGGAAACCGGATGTTTGTATTGGCAAGGAAAGACCTAATCAGTTCATCTGCTCTAGATTGATTTTTGATTACTTTACATTAATATATTTAAGTAATACTTACTCCAGTTCTTTGCCGTTGTTATAGAAGTAGTAGAATTATACACATAACTCAAATTTTGCATAAATATAGGAAACACTCATCTTAGGCTCACTAGTAATTCATAAATTTGGGGGGGGGATGAGGGGAATCTAATTCCAAACAAAATAATTAAGTTTGTCAAACGTTAGCAACTTGGATTAAATACAACTTAGTAAAAGGTAAATAAAGTTGTTGTGCATGCTCCTTGACATATAAATAACACATTTTGCTTCTTCTTGTCATACATACCAGCTTGCAGATCCCGAGAAATGTGACCAAATGTATGAAAGTTTGGCTCGCATCAATGGAAATGTATACAGACAGCGGGTGAGTATGGATCCAAATGTACTGCAGTGATGAAAACCTGATTATTTTATGATTTTTCACAGCTTAGCCAGTAATCCAGTTCTTTTGCTCTACAACATTTCACAAAAAGATTTGTGTTTCTTGAACGTTTTCACATTTTGACTTATAATAGCCACGAATAAAATCTATATCGACTTTTTTTGTCATGGTAATGGACTGAGGAAGTCTGCATACAAGTACATATCACACCTTTCAGATTTTTTTGTGTGTTAAATGCAAATCGTATTATTAATTTCCTTTCACTTAGCAATTCTGAACTACTTTTTGTTGTTCAGTCACATAAAAACCGAGTAAAATAAAATGAAGTTAGTGGTTGGAATGTGACATAATGTGAAAAGTAAATAAATACTTCTGCAACTGTGAAGATGACAGTAAAACATGTTCTATTTAAGGTGAAGGCTAAACAAGGTTAATATGTAAAGAACCTCCACTTTTAAAATCTATCCTAACCACAAATGCCACATTTATAATGCAGTGTCATGTACTTTGTGTTGCCAGTGTTTGTCCATACAAAGTAAACCAAGTAGAGTGAAAATATGTCGTGTGTGTAGCCTGAAAATGTTACATTTAGCTCCTAATAATAAGTAGAAACTGCAGAAAACAGAAAAATGTAGCAGGAAGCTTTGTTGTACGGAACGTAAATATGTTTATGTGTGTTTTAGTTTCCTCGTGTGAGAGACACAAGTTTCACCGGCGTTACAGTGGAGGAGTGTCGAGTACTTTTGTCAGGTATGCTCTCTAATTACAATGTGCGGCGTCATCATTGCTCTTAACCAGTTACAGTAAAATGACCTTGAAAAGATAATGATGTATTTTGACACCTTATTTAATTATTGTTTTACAGGCAGTATGCAACAGAGCATGGATGAGGAAAAGAAGGGTTTATGGAAGTCACTAATGGAGAGATTCTCCTCCAAGTCACCAGAAGACGGTCCAGAAAAAGCTCCTGAAAAATAACATTTTTCTTTTTTATGTTGCTTGTATAGAAATAAATATTATCTTTGTGGATTTGTCTTCTTTTTTGGACTGTTAAACTCTTTAAATCATCAACACAGCTTTTCAAAAACTAAACCAGAACATCTGAAACAACCAAAAAACATTTTTAACAGCAATTGCAATACACTATGACTTGATACTAGGCAATAGTCAGGCTGTTAATATGCATTAACAGCATTTTCCATATCAGCTTCTGTTATGGAAAAATCAGAAGCTGGAAGGACATGGAGGAAATGAAACATGAATAATGGAAGACACAAAAAGGGAGCGAGAGAAGAAATGCATTTAAGAAAAAATGAGGGATGAGACCGAAAAGGAAGGAAGAAACGGGACTCGATGCGATGGAATTGTTCCGTTTACACAGGCTAACAATGAATCCTGCTGAATCTTGAAAGACTGATAGATTAGACTGACCTTGAGTGATTGCCTTAAAGCTAAAGCTGGAAAAAGCAATCCTGTCATGTCATTGTTCTGTAAAACGTTTTAAGACCGTTACTCAAGGTCATCGTGCTGTGAGAATCTCACTGTCCATGTCCAGATTTAGCATTATGTGATGGACTGAAGTTTGCTTATAATATGTCAAAGGCATATGCACTCTTTGCTTTATAGATCTGTTAATGTTTACATTTACAACCAAAGAAAGTTCAACTCCTTCTGCAGAAATAGTGTTTGTGATTATTTATCCTTGCGCCGAAATCTACTGGGACAATCTTCTTGTTTTTAAGGAAGGACTACAACTTCAAAGGTTTGCTTACAAAATCTTATTTACAAATGAGAAAATGCCAGATTTTATGAACACTTTGGAACACAAAGTCTTCTTACTTCCATCTTTTAAAAAAGTGGCTCTGGTTTGCTTAAAAAAAACTCATTTTATTTACAAATGGAAAAACATGCAAATTAGATCACCAAACTTTTACACGCATAAATGTTAAATCAGAAAAGCGTGACCGGAAAAAAAAAGTTTAGCAAAGGAAGCACAGAAATATACCACAACTCAGTTCCAATGTGGATTGTGAGTTAAGCTGGATACTCAAAAGCTTTGATCAGGATGTACTGGACCTTGATTTGTTCATTACTTGGACAGGAATAGTGCACATTTCTAAGAGTTAGTGTCAAGAGCATGGTGGGGGCAGAACAAATGGGCGTGATTTACTAAGAACAATATAGACCAGGTCAAACTGTTAAGACAAAAGGTGAATCATAAACTAAAAAAAAAAAAAGCTGTGAAACTGATCTGTCATTTCTGCAAAGGAATTTATCGTGACGAGCCAAGATTTAGCGATGGAAACAAACACATTGCTCTACTCTTCCTTTTTCTCTGGGTTATCTCTCCATATGCAGTAGTTGAGGGCTGTGGCAAGGCACAGCCAGGACAGATAGGGAGCGAGGAGCAGGGTGGCGGTGCGGCTGACGGAAAACCAGGACGCCATGGTGGCTCCAACCGTCCCCGTCAGAAACACGATCTCCACCAGGGCCTGAATTACACAGGAGGAGGGCATCTCACTGACTGGACTGGATTTCAAACATTCATCTCCCGCTACATGAAATCTATTTGATTAGAAAAAAACAAAACAAAAAGAAAAAAAAACGTACCCATTTCAACTTGTGTGCACCAAAGAAAATGGGAGTCCAGGCCCAGTTGAGAGCGAGCTGCAGCCCATAGAGCCCCAGTGGAACCACGGCATCTTCAGTGAAACCTCCAAGCTCTTTCCAGATCAGGTAGGAGCCATACCTGCATAAAAGAAAACATCCAAATAAATAAACTCACTGTGGAGCAGAGTGGCTGTGTGAGTCATCTAGTGTCCCGCTTACCCCATCCCGGTGTACAGGCAGGTCCACACCACAGGGAACGCTGCGTTTGGTGGGCGCCATGAGGGTTTGTTCAGGGTCGGGTACCAGTCTTTCACCTGTTTGCGTGTGATGAAGCCACCATAGAAACCACCGACGTGCGGCAACGCCGTCATCCCAATCATAGGCAGCCACATGGTCTGAGATAAGAGCAAGTTGTAGCAGTTTACCCTCCTGCTAAAGCTGCAGATATTAACTGTCATGTTATACAATAACTTTCATAAACTCTGAACAGGCATGCAAAAAAAAAAGCATTTTTCAGGGTAAAAGCGCAGCTGACCTCTAATGGACAAGGTCATTGGACAAGTCATGAGCGAAAGACTAAAATGTATAAGTAGCTGATGACTAAACAGTGTTTTTAAGTGTGACTGGAATATTACAATATCTCTATTTCAAACAAAGACAAATGTAAAAATGTAAAAAAAATTTCCCTGTATTTTTACGCAAACTAAGAGACTGAATCATGTTGTTCAATCTTTGTATATGAAATGCTTTGAAACATGCGCATAAGTTCCCACCACAGTGATCAACACAATGTCTAGAACGTCTGGATGTTTGTACCACACTTGTACAAAAT
The DNA here is from genome assembly GCA_903067075.1 of Micropoecilia bifurca. Lineage (NCBI taxonomy): Eukaryota > Metazoa > Chordata > Actinopteri > Cyprinodontiformes > Poeciliidae > Micropoecilia > Micropoecilia bifurca. The sequence goes on along the minus strand of CAEGAF010136401.1, from coordinate 8,413 downwards.
GCAACAACATTTTACATTATATTACATCTACATAATTTGCAAAAACAAGAAAAAAAAATTTAAAACATAATTTCATTTCCAAAATTAACCTACAAAATCATCTACAAGGTTGGATGTTTTTCTATGTCCAGGTCTTCCAAGGTTTTGAGAGATATCTAGGCTGACGAGGTCATTCAGAAATGAAAACCAGAATAAAAGTGGATTTGAAACACAGGCAAACTTTAGCCTGTCTGGAAACCGAACAGAAACCTTTCAGGATAAAAAATAATTATTGCAGAAAGTGCAAAAGACCTGCTGCGTTGTTGAATATGATTTGCTTGTTCTTCACAAACAGCAACAATGTTCAACTTTATGTCATTCTGAACAGGTGGAAATAGTTGCAAACTTAAGAATGAACATACTGCATATGCTTAATTAATATTATTCACGTGGAAACATAAAACTACATGTCACACATGTACACATTGTCTCAAAGCACTTGGATATTGTAGGTTTTTTGATGCAGTACAATGAATATTTTTCTAACCAAGCTACAAAGTTTTCATAACGTTTGCTGCACTCAGCACCTTGTTCAACTCATCTTTAAAGTGTACTAGAGAAACACACGTTGAGCTGACTTAGCGCTATAACGTAATTACTTTGGATTTTGCTTCTTTATATAAATAAATTTTAATTTTTAGCCTTTAGTTTACCATTTAGTTTATCAGTGTATAAACCTGCCAAGTGTTTACAGAACAACATGTCTATTTGTCCACAGTAGCCATTCATTTAACAACCTCCCAATAAACTTGGTTACATATCATTTTGCATTTGTTATTCAACCTCCAGCTGCTGTTTGAAGGCCAAAGGCCTACAGTCCTGCTGATGATGATAATAACTCCATGTGGTACAAGGTAACCATTCAAATATGTATCTAATATCCAGTCTATATGACCAGATTCAGTAGTTTTGTGTTTGAACTGTAAACTTGAACGCCTTGTTTCATAACTTTGGACACGCCTAAATAAGGCTTACTGTTGTAAGACGTGTCCAAACTGACAGTTCTCCAAAAATACTCAACAATAATCTGCTTAATTAATAAAAAAAAAAAAAACTGTAGGAATAATGGGTGTTTTGACAGGTTGTACGGCATGTAAACAAAAACGAGTTAACGCGCGTTTCCTTTCGCGAAACACTTTGTTGCAACATTACTTAAAACACGCAAAGGTCAAAGATCCAGAAAAAATATCTTCACTCATCGTGTTGTCTGCTCTGGTCATGAGTTTGTTTGAAACACTCACCATCTCTCAGTCCGGATAGTTGATATGTCGTTTAAAAAGAAGCTAAAACCAACAGCAGACTACAGTCTCTAGCATGCTGATAGTCCAGTGATAGAGCTGCTCTTAAAGGGCAGGGCAGCCTTATCGCCGCCGTCACTTCCTCTGTCCCTCCCACGATCTGCCTCCCAAACCACGTGACGTGACGTGACGTGACGGCGCTGTGGCCAACGGCTGGTCGTTAGCATACAAATGTACCGACAGTCAGGAGGTCTAATACATGTAACACTGAGAGAGTGAGAGAGAGCGAGGGTCGTAAATGACAGAGACTAACACTTTTCCTGCTCAGCCTTGTTACTACCATAGACATTAATACGTATTAATTAGTATTAATGTCTGGTTACTACTGCAAGTTTCCCGTTGGCTTTTCCGTCGGCGGAAACGTGAATGCAACAAAGATTGCTAACGGCTCAAGATAGTTCCCTCCCTTCCTTATATGAATGGCGCTGACTCTTAGCTGCAGCTCTGATACAACCCCAGCGTGTCCCTGATGTTAAATCATTAGCGTTTCAACATATTTGACATGGTTTACTGTTTTGAAACTTTTAAGCAGTCACGTATTCTCTAAAAATATAGACAGACATGACATTTGTCAGAGAACAGCAATGACTACTTGGAAGTCAAAATACAGAAAATTATTTGCTTCGGGAGGCTGAAGCTAATCTATGGAGGACCAAAACTGACATAATTAAAAATAAGTAGGACAGGGCTCCCAAAGGTTTCGAAAACCTTTCCAGATTGATGATGGATTGCTTTGTTTCTCTCTTCTTTAATTGTTTTCAAGTGGGCCTTTGTGTTTTAGACTCATCAGACAGGTTCTACTAAGGTTATTTTTCTGACTCCACAGGTTTTTCTGTAAATACGGTTGGTTGTGGCTAGTGAATTACATCACTTTTTAGATTTTAACTGGTAAAAAAACTATCATTTTCCATTCAGCAAACAATTTTGCATTACTTTAATTTTAGTTTATGTGTCAAAGTGCTTTTTAAATATTTTGTTCACATTAATCCAAAAGACTAATCTTCAATGAATCTTGGTTTCTGCCATTCATAATAAGGATGTGAATCATACACTTGAGAAATTCATGGCTCATGATGACTACATTACTTTATGCAACATGTTGCTCATTATATATCTGATTAATTTTGGTAATATGCCTGCATTTTCATAAACAGCCAGCATGCCAACAATTCGTCACACCTGTGGCATCTACAAACAAATTATTTTTTAGGTAATTTAAAGTATGAACGAAAAAGCAACTGAGCTTTTGTTTGTTGAAATTTTTTCATCAGGTTCGGGAGAGGTGAAAGCTCTTCAAAAGACAAGAGAAGTACATTTATTTTCTATTTAAGAAGTTTTCTCCTGGATAACAGGCTATACACAAACATCAGGGGATGTAATTTTTTTCTACAAATAAAGTTGGTCCACTTGCGAACTTTATGTGTCACGGTTTTATTCAATAATTCAATACCGAAAAGAGTACAAGATGAGTTGATGGCAAGACAAAAGCCTTTAGCAAACATCTCTTGTCCAGGTACTTCAGTTTATTAAATTTTTCTGGGGCTAAAAAACAAAAAGCACAAGTTGCTGGTCAAGAATGTAAACCGAAGAAACTTTGCAGAAACATATAAATGACACAGAAAGAACACCATTCCAAACCAGATATAATCGATTAGATACAAGGTTTCTGTTGCTCAATAATTTTGGACATTCATAGTTTAAGTACAAATTACTCAAAATAAAAACTATCTGATTTAATTAGATAGCCTCTAAGAAATTTACAAAGTTTCTAAGCTGCCCCTCTGTGTGTGAAGGTGAGTGTGACCTGTCCTTGGTGTTCCCTGCCCTGTGCCCAGTGACAGAACAGGATTAAATAAGTAAATAAAATTGATTAACAGCTGGAAATACATAGTTAATTTTCTCGATAATATCATAGTAATTGTTTTTAGAAGCTGACTACCTGATAGCTGCGCTTACCACACAGAAACCTCCCCCCATTAATTATTGCTTTTAGAGTCATACTATCATGTAATCTTATAGAAAAAAAACAAATTATTTTTTAGGTTACACATGCTGATAGGTTGTACAGAAATGACCTAGAAAAGTACTGTAAACTTTGCTCTACTCTTTTTTGTCAGGGTTGTCTCTCCATATGCAGTAACGGATGGCGGTGGTGTAACACATCCAAGCCAGATATGGTGCTAAGAGCAAAGAGGCGGTGCGGCTAACGGGATACCAAGACAACATGGTGGCTCCAATCGCCCCATCCAGAAGCACAATCTCAATTAGACCCTAAAATGTGAACATAAAACACATTTAATCAGACAACTTGCAATTGTAAAATTCACTTCTAGAATTTAAAAATAACACCAAAAGAGACCTCTATGTTTTAAAACCTACCCATTTTTGACTGTGTGCACCGAAGAAAAGAGGAACTGATGCCCAATTCAAAGCGAGCTGCAGCCCATAAAGTCCCATTGGAACCATTGCATCCTCAGTAAAACCCCCGAGCTCTTTCCAAATTAGGTAGGATCCATACCTGCATGGAAAAATACAAATAATTATAATAATGATAATAATAATGGACAAATTCTTAACACTTAATCCATTACAAAAGAGAAGATTTTTCTTTCTTCATAAATGAGTACAGCACCAAAGAAAAGATTTTTTAATACCTAAAGGGGGAAATTTTCAAGATCATGCTTGGAACTGAGGTGGTAGCAGCTGTGTCTGCAAATAGACTCAAAAGTCTAAATATTTTTCATGGCAATATTATATTAGTAGTTTTATAATTGTTGTATCCAAAATATCGTACTACTATCGTATCACTATTAATTGTTAAACAGTAAAGATAAAATATTACTAGAGATCACAATTTCATCAGCTATTACAACAATTAGTTTGATGCAATGGTTTTTTTATTATTATTTTCAATACATCTGTATTTTTGGGTTCAAAATATATTTTCAAAAGCAGAAAGAAAACAGTAAAATCTCAGTTATTACACTGAAAAATACATTTGCAAAGTATATTTAGTTTTGAAATACTAAACAATCCATGCATTCAGATTAATCTTCAGTAAACTTCAAGTATGTTTGAAAATCCACCAGCCAACAGTTGGGAGTACCTACATGCTCCTATGCATGGCTTTTTATTTTTGTTCCTCCTTAGCATGTGTAAAAATAACTTGTCCTGCAGGAATGATAACAGAGCAATAAAGTCATACACGTACGCTGAGAGCTTATAATATATCGGGTCCTGGTCCTGAGCTTTTCATTTTGAAAACATGAAAACAATTCCTGAATTAAGTACGAAAAGGACAGGTTCTCTTTAAGACTATACATGTTGTGTATAACTTACCCCATCCCTGTGTAAAGACTCGTCCACACCACAGGGAACGCTGCGTTCGGTGGATACCATGACGGTTTCTTCAGGCTTGCGTACCAGGTGTAGACCTCCCTGCGTCTGATGAAGCCTCCAAGAATCCCTCCGACATGTGGCAGGACCGTGAACCCAACCATTGGCAGAGACATGGTCTGAAACAAGGCCAGATGATTTTATGACCGATTCTGATAAAGATGGGTCGCAGGAATTATACAATACGGTGAAAAGTATTTGCTCCCAGACCAGTATCTTCAGATTTTTTTTCTTTTTTTGTCACAACTTTCACATCAACAAGCACATTTTATTATCACACTAAATACAAAAAGTATTTGTTAAAGGATGATCTCACTTATTAAGGGAAAATAACAATCCAAACTAATCTTGTCCTACGTAAAAAGAAAAGCAAAGTAATTTCACGAGAATTTAGTTAAATTCAGCCACACAGCAGGATTTTTGAGCATGAATGTCCAGAGGTTATACCGCAACATCCTGTCCAAACTTCAACTAGGATTCTCTGAAACCTTCATTTTTTTAGTTTTTCAGTCATAAAAATCCCTTGTTGTGATGTGTTTTGAATCAAATCCAAGGATGCATCCATGAACTAAAGACCATGAACTGATTGCTGAACATTCTCCATCTGAACTTTTTATTTTTTTTTTGCCAAGAACAGAATTCATGGTTTCTAAAATAGCAAAGTATCCCCAGATGTTTACACAATCACCAGCCAGTTTGTCTGTTATTGTGATGTTCTTTTTCTGAAACACATCAGAGGTTAGTGCCGCTGCAATGTAGAAGGGAGGTTGGGAGTTTGAATCCTGGTCATCCAGGATGGAGTCTGCATGTTCTGGCTGTGCATGTGTGGGTTTACTCTGGGTAGTTGTCCTCTCTCCGTTCCAAAACACGTGGTTGTGAGGAGTGTGTATGTGCACAGCGGTTTGTTCTGGGTGTCTCTACGTTGCAGTGACCTGTCCAGATTGTGCTCCATGTAGCATCTAACTGGTTGAACTCTGCCTTTTGCATTTACTCTGTTTATGTCTATCAGATGTTATGATTATCAATGATTTGAAACATTTCATTATGGGGGGGACCATCTATGTCACATTTAATTGTAACATAAAGCATCCCTTTAAATATAAGTAAGAAAGAAGGGAAGCAAAATTAATGTTTTTCTAATTATGTCCATGTTGCGTTTTTACAAAGAAGATATTTCTGGCTGAATTAGCACAAATATGAATGTATAAATTTAGTCACTGTTCATCAGACAGTCTGGGTAGAGAAACACTTTCTGAGACAGCTAGCTTTTTCAGGTAAAAGTCTGTGCAGTTTGTGTTCAGAATGTGTGGGGTCTGCAGAGATAGGCGTCCATTTCCTGATCTAAGGGAGATCATATCTATCATATGATAGAAAATATCATATTCTTGAAAAACGGCCTAACAGCATAATCATATTGTGCGTGTTTTTTGTTTGTTTTCTTTGTCTTTTTCTTATTTTACCTTTACAGAACATGCAAATCATCCACTATGCTGACTTAATTAACATTAAAGGAGCGTTTTTCCCGTGTAGCAGTTTTACAGAACATATAAAACAAATAAAGCACGTGACTAATAAAACATTCTATTAAGACAATTTATATTCTAACCCCGTTTAACTCGAAAGTGGTCGAGATAAACGTGACTAAAACCATTTAAAAGTGGCCTCGAAAATCAGAACAATTCGTGTCTTACCGTCAGAGAGCCTGAGCTCAACAAGCAAGTAACTAGTAATGTAAGAAAGCTGGATGCAGTGTTTTACGTAAACTGTCTGGTTTCTGAAGGTGAAGCTTATTGTCGGACACTCCCTATCTTACCGCGAAGAAGGCAAACAGCGCTACGTCACCACGTTCTGATCAGCTATTGGCTGCGAGAGCAAACCCCGACTTACAGTTGATAAAATAATAAATATATTCTGTAACGCCGAAATTGTCCACGGGTCAAACCGAACCCTTCCGTGTTTTGACGCTTATTTAAAGTTGTCTAATCGCGTCTGTTTTATTATATTTATTTATTTATTTGCTGAGATTACAAAACGTTTAAGATGGCTCCCCACCTCTGCACCGCAGAGACGTTCTGTGCCCCGTTCAATTTACCTCGGAAAACCTAAAACTGGGAACATCATCACGCTCTGTTTAAAAGGCTTTAGAGCGGTCCGTTCACATATTAGCCGAAGAAGGTATAAATAACTACTTCAACATATTTTTATTTGAGATTTTAATAAAAGTAAGCTACCATCTAAAAAAAAATCACAAAAGCAAGAGTGAAAACGTATTTCATAAGAAGTCTACTTTAGCAGAATATCTGATTATTTATGTGTGAATTCAAACAAGAAGTCTCACTTCAATATATTTAGGTATGTTTCTGTGTCTGGCGCATTTTTAGTTAAAACATGTTTGTTCTTCACTCAAGCAAAAGTAGCAATACTTTCTGATATTACTATAATACATTTTATTTTAGTAATGTAATGTTAAGTAAAAATATAAATTATGGTACTGTAAAACAACTAGATGTCCATATTTTCCATACAGTTGCTCTAGTAAACAAGCCTTGTTAACAGTCTGCACCAGAATAAATGAATTGGCATCATCAATTTAGCTGTTTTGTGTTTATAGCTCTGATGCTATAGGATTAAGCAAACTTGCTAGGTAGTCAAGTCATTTGTATAGCACATCATAAGGCTTTACAAAGTGCTTTATTTAATAATAAAAATACAATTAGCAAAAAAGCAAAAACAAAACATAACGACAGAAAAGAGAAGTCATGAAAAGTTAAAATACAGGTCAGAATAAATCTATTTTCCAATATAAATTGAAGGCAGCTCAAAACAAAACCGGGTTTAAAGTAGTTTTTAAATGCTGATTTTTATCTAATACAGTTAAAAGCAAATCTTTCGAATAACTGGCAAGGAGTCTTTTACATCTTTGCTTAAGAATTTTAAGCCACTTTTCTTAGCAGGATTGTTTCAATTCAGCCTCCATTTGAGGCATTTTGAACATCCTTCTTCAACCATATCTAAGCTACACTTTGACTAGGCTACAGAACAACCTTTTTCTTAAATTCATATTCAGATCGTCTTGCTGCATAAGTCAAGTGTGGGTGGGGATTCTTCTCCCAGTCCAGACAAAGGAGAGGTGTGTGTGAAAAAAAATGCATGACACAAAAAAACATTTCCACTGGAAAGCTATGCAGTTTTTCTGCTTGCAAAGTAAGACAATGTGTAAAAGTGAATGAGTTTTTTTTATCCTACAAAACTTCATGTATTGATTCCAGTTTATTATTTTGCTTTTTGATTTGTTTTCTATTGTCTGTTCTATTTGCATTGCGCACTATTGTAAATAATTAGTCTTTTTAATGCACAAATACACATAGAGAATTTGGGCATTTTTAAATTAACCTACTCAGTTACACAATCTTTTGGACGGGTGTATGTTGTTTTTTCTTTAATTATGCAGTAAGAATGTTGGAATGGTGTCATTATAGGACACTTAATTCTTTTTTTATACATTTGACGTTCTGTATTTGTGTGAATCAGTTTTCTGTTGTTGCACAGAAACTTCCCCACTGAAGGACAATAAAGAATATTTCTATTTCGGTTGTCCAAGCTTTTATTTCGACTCGATTGGATTACTGTAATGCACTTTATCTGGGAGTCAGTCAGTCGCTGCTCTCACGTCTGCAGCT